>CM056051.1:301265535-301564461 GCA_029574335.1 Rana kukunoris | reverse complement strand
ATTGTTCTCCTCTATAGGGGACACTCCCCTCCACACTGACACTGTCTCCCTCCTCTATAGGGGACACTCGCCCTTCACACTGACATTGTCTCCTCCTCTATAGGGGACACTGCTGAACTCTTCCTGCACGCTGACATTGTCTCCTCTATAGGGACAACTCGCCCTCCACACCTGCGACACACTGTCTCCTCCTCTATAGGGGACACTCGCCTCGCACACTGACAACTGTCTCCTCCTCTATAGGGGACACTCACCTCCACACTGACATGGTCTCCTCCTCTATAGGGACACTCCACCCAGCTGACACGCTGACAACTGTCTCCCACTCCTCTATAGGGACACTCGCCCTGCACACTGACATTGTCTCCTCCTCTATAGGGACACTCGCCATCTCCCACTGACATTGTCTCCTCCTCTATAGGGGACACTCACCCTGCACGCTGACACTGTCTCCTCCTCTATAGGGGACACTCGCCCTGCACACTGACATTGTCTCCTCCTCTATAGGGGACACTCACTCTGCACGCTGACATTGTCTCCTCTATAGGGGACACTCGCCCTCCACACTGACATTGTCTCCTCCTCTATAGGGGACACTCGCCCTCCACACTGACATTGTCTCCTCTATAGGGGACACTCGTCCTCCACACTGACATTGTCTCCTCCTCTATAGGGGACACTCGTCCTGCACGCTGACATTGTCTCCTCTATAGGGACAACTCGCCTCCACACTGACACGCTGTCTCCTCCTCTATAGGGGACACTCGCCCTTCCACCACTGACACTGTCCCTCCTCCTCTATAGGGGACACTCACCCTCCACACTGACATTGTCTCCTCCTCTATATGGGGACACGCTCTCCCCACACTGACATTGTCTCCTTCTATAGGGACACTCGTCCTCCACACTGACATTGTCTCCTCCTCTATAGGGACACTCGTCCTGCACGCTGACATGTCTCCTCCTCTATAGGGGACACTCGCCCTCCACACTGACACTGTCTCCTCCTCTATAGGGGACACTCGCCCTCCACACTGACATTGTCTCCTCCTCTATAGGGACACTCGCCCTCCCACACTGACACTGTCCTCCTCCTCTATAGGGACACATCACCCTGCACACTGACACTGTCTCCTCCTCTATAGGGGACACCTCGCCCTGCACACTGACATTGTCTCCTCCTCTATAGGGGACACTCGCCCTCCCACACTGACATTGTCTCCCTCCTCTATAGGGGACACTCACCCTGCACGCTGACACTGTCTCCTCCTTATAGGGGACACTCGTCCTGCACACTGACATTGTCTCCTCCTCTATAGGGGACCTCCTGCCCTGCACGCACTGACAACTGTCTCCTCCTCTATAGGGGACACTCGCCCTGCACAACTGACACTGTCTCCTCCCTCTATAGGGGACACTCGCCCTGCACACTGACATTGTCTCCTCCTCTATAGGGGACACTCGCCCTGCCACACTGACACTGTCTCCTCCTCTATAGGGGACACTCGCCCGCACACTGACATTGTCCCTCCTCCTATAGAAGGGGACACTCGCCCTCCACACTGACATCATTGTCCTCCTCCTCTATAGGGGGACACTCACCCCCTGCACACTGACATTGTCTCCTCCTCTATAGGGGACACTCGCCCTCCACACTGACACTGTCTCCTCCTCTATAGGGACACTTCAACACGGATTGTCTATAGGGGACACTCGCCTGCACACTGACATTGTCTCCCTCTATAGGGGACACTCGCCCTCCACACTGACATTGTCTCCTCCTCTATAGGGACACTCGCCCTGCACACTGACACTGTCTCCTCCTCTATAGGGACACTCGTCCTCCACACACGACATTGTCTCCTCCTCTATAGGGGACACTCGCCCTCCACACTGACACTGTCTCCTCCTCTATAGGGGACACTCACCCTGCACACTGACATTGTCTCCTCCTCTATAGGGGACACTCGCCCTCCCACAACTGACACTGTCTCCCTCCTTCTATAGGGGGACACTCACCTGCACACTGACATTGTCTCCCCTCTATAGGGACACTCGCCCTCCACACTGACACTGTCTCCTCCTCTATAGGGGACACTCGCCCCTGCACACTGACATTGTCTCCTCCTCTATAGGGAACACTCGCCCTGCACACTGACACTGTCTCCCCTCTATAGGGGACACTCGCCCTCTCACACTGACATTGTCTCCTCCTCTATAGGGGACACTCGCCCTGCACACTGACATTGTCTCCTCCTCTATAGGGGACACTCGCCCTCCACACTGACATTGTCTCCTCCTCTATAGGGGACACTCGCCCTCCACACTGACATTGTCTCCTCCTCTATAGGGGACACTCGCCCTGCACACTGACACTGTCTCCTCCTCTATAGGGGACACTCGCCCTGCACACTGACATTGTCTCCTCCTCTATAGGGGACACTCGCCCTCCACACTGACATTGTCTCCTCCTCTATAGGGGACACTCGCCCTCCACACTGACATTGTCTCCTCCTCTATAGGGGACACTCGCCCTCCACACACACACATTGTCTCCTGCTCTATATGGGACACTCGCCCTGCACACTGACACTGTCTCCTCCTCTATAGGGGAAACTCACCCTGCACACTGACACTGTCTCCTCCTCTATAGAGGACACTCGCCCTCCACACTGACATTGTCTCCTCCTCTATAGGGGACACTCGCCCTCCACACTGACATTGTCTCCTCCTCTATAGGGGACACTCGCCCTGCACACTGACATTGTCTCCTCCTCTATAGGGGACACTCGCCCTCCACACTGACATTGTCTCCTCCTCTATAGGGGACACTCGCCCTCCACACTGACATTGTCTGCTCCTCTATAGGGGACACTCGCCCTCCACACTGACATTGTCTCCTCCTCTATAGGGGACACTCACCCTGCACACTGACACTGTCTCCTCCTCTATAGGGGACACTCACCCTGCACACTGACACTGTCTCCTCCTCTATAGGGGACACTCACCCTGCACGCTGACATTGTCTCCTCCTCTATAGGGGACACTCGCCCTCCACACTGACATTGTCTCCTCCTCTATAGGGGACACTCGCCCTCCACACTGACATTGTCTCCTCCTCTATAGGGGACACTCGCCCTCCACACTGACATTGTCTCCTCCTCTATAGGGGACACTCACCCTGCACACTGACACTGTCTCCTCCTCTATAGGGGACACTTACACTGCACGCTGACATTGTCTCCTCCTCTATAGGGGACACTCGCCCTCCACACTGACATTGTCTCCTCCTCTATAGGGGACACTCGCCCTCCACACTGACATTGTCTCCTCCTCTATAGGGGACACTCACCCTGCACGCTGACATTGTCTCCTCTATAGGTGACACTCGCCCTCCACACTGACATTGTCTCCTCCTCTATAGGGGACACTCGCCCTCCACACTGACATTGTCTCCTCCTCTATAGGGGACACTCGCCCTCCACACTGACATTGTCTCCTCCTCTATAGGGGACACTCACCCTGCACGCTGACATTGTCTCCTCCTCTATAGGGGACACTCGCCCTCCACACTGACATTGTCTCCTCCTCTATAGGGGACACTCGCCCTCCACACTGACATTGTCTCCTCCTCTATAGGGGACACTCGCCCTCCACACGGACACTGTCTCCTCCTCTATAGGGGACACTCACACTGCACGATGACATTGTCTCCTCTATAGGCGACACTCGCCCTCCACACTGACACTGTCTCCTCCTCTATAGGGGACACTCACCCTGCACGCTGACATTGTCTCCTCCTCTATAGGGGACACTCGCCCTCCACACTGACATTGTCTCCTCCTCTATAGGGGACACTCACCCTGCACGCTGACATTGTCTCCTCCTCTATAGGGGACACTCGCCCTCCACACTGACATTGTCTCCTCCTCTATAGGGGACACTCACCCTCCACACTGACATTGTCTCCTCTATAGGGGACACTCACTCTGCACGCTGACATTGTCTCCTCCTCTATAGGGGACACTCACCATGCACGCTGTCATTGTCTCCTCTATAGGGGACGCTCACCCTGCATGCTGACATTGTCTCCTCTATAGGGGACACTCACCCTGCATGCTAACATTGTCTCCTCTATAGGGGACACTCACCCTGCACGCTGTCATTGTCATCTCTATAGGGGACATTCACCCTGCACGCTGTTATTGTCTCCTCTATAGGGGACACTCACCCTGCACGCTGTCATTGTCTCCTCTATAGGGGACACTCACCCTGCACGCTGTCATTGTCTCCTCTATAGGGGACACTCACCCTGCATGCTGACATTGTCTCCTCTATAGGGGACACTCACCCTGCATGCTAACATTGTCTCCTCTATAGGGGACACTCACCCTGCACACTGACATTGTCTCCTCTATAGGGGACACTCACCCTCCACACTGACATTGTCTCCTCCTCTATAGGGGACACTCACTCTGCACACTGACATTGCCTCCTCTATAGGTGACACTCACTCTGCACACTGACATTGTCTCCTCTATAGGGGACACTCACTCTGCACACTGACATTGTCTCCTCTATAGGGGACACTCACTCTGCACGCTGACATTGTCTCCTCTATAGGGGACACTCGCCCTCCACACTGACATTGTCTCCTCTATAGGGGACACTCACTCTGCACGCTGACATTGTCTCCTCTATAGGGGACACTCACTCTGCACGCTGCCATTGTCTCCTCTATAGGGGACACTCACTCTGCACACTGACATTGTCTCCTCTATAGGGGACACTCGCCCTCCACACTGACATTGTCTCCTCTATAGGGGACACTCACCCTCCACACTGACATTGTCTCCTCTATAGGGGACACTCGCCCTCCACACTAACAGTGTCTCCTCTATAGGGGACACTCACTCTGCACACTGACATTGTCTCCTCTATAGGGGACACTCACTCTGCACGCTGACATTGTCTCCTCTATAGGGGGCACACTGAAATTGTCTCCTCTATAGGGGACACTCACCCTGCACGCTGACATTGTCTCCTCCTCTATAGGTGGCACTCACCCTGCACAGTGACATTGTCTCCTCCTCTATAGGTGACACTCACCCTGCACACTGACATTGTCTCCTCTATATGGGGCACTTACCCTGCACACTGACATTGTCTCCTCCTCTATAGGTGACACTCACCCTGCACACTGACATTGTCTCCTCTATAGGGGACACTCACCCTGCACACTGATATTGTCTCCTCCTCTATAGGTGACACTCATCCTGCACACTGACATTGTCTCCTCCTCTATAGGGGACACTCACCCTGCACGCGTACATTGTCTCCTCTATAGGGGACACTCACCCTCCACACTGACATTGTCTCCTCTATAGGGGACACTCACCCTGCATGCTAACATTGTCTCCTCTATAGGGGACACTCACCCTGCACGCTGTCATTGTCTCCTCTATAGGGGACACTCACCCTGCACGCTGTCATTGTCTCCTCTATAGGGGACACTCCACCTCTGCATGTGACATGTCTCCTCCTCTATATAGGAAAACTCACCCTGCATGCTAACATTGTCTCCTCTATAGGGGACACTCACCCTGCACACTGACATTGTCTCCTCTATAGGGGACACTCACCCTGCACACTGACATTGTCTCCTCTATAGGGGACACTCACCCTCCACACGGACATTGTCTCCTCCTCTATAGGGGACACTCACTCTGCACACTGACATTGTCTCCTCTATAGGTGACACTTGCCCTCCACACTGACATTGTCTCCTCCTCTATAGGGGACACTCACTCTTCACCCTGAGATTGTCTCCTCTATAGGGGACACTCATCCAGCACATTGACATTGTCTTCTCTATAGGGGACACTCACGCCAGCACACTGACAGTGTCTCCTCTATAGGGGACACTCACTCTGCACACTGAAATTGTCTCCTTCTCTAATAGGGGCACTTATTCTGCACACTAATATTGTCTCCTCTATATGTGACACTCACCCTGCACACTGACATTGTCTCCTCTATAGGGGACACTCACCCTGCACACTGACATTGTCTCCTCTATAGGGGACACTCACCCTGCACACTGACACTGTCTCCTCCTCTATAGGGGACACTCACCCTCCACACTGACATTTCTCCTCCTCTGTAGGGGACACCCACTCTGCACACGGACATTGTCTCATCCTCTATAGGGGACACTCACTCTGCATACTGACATTGTCTCCTCCTCTATAGTGGATACTCACCATGCACACTGACATTGTCTCCTCTATAGGGGACACTTACACTGACATTGTCTCCTCTTCTATTGGGGACACTCAATCCGCACGCCGACATTGTCTCCTCCTCTATAGGGGATACTCACTCTGCACACTGAAATTGTCTCCTCCTCTAATAGGGGCACTCACTCTGCACACTAATATTGTCTCCTCTATATGGGACACTCACTATGCACACTGACATTGTCTCTTCCTCTATAGGGGACACCATACACTATGATATTGTTCCTCCTTACACAGAGGACACCCACCCTGCTCTGTGACATGGTCTCTTCCTCTATAGAAGATACCATGCTGCGTGACACTATCCACTGTAACATTTTTCCTCCTTAGTTGGGTACACTCACCCTTCACTGTGTCATTTTCTCCATAGAAGTGCACCCTGCTCAGTGACATTATCCATTCCTACATAGGAGACACTTGCCCTGCTGTGTGACACTGTCACTTCTATAGGAGACACTGATTGTCTCTCCTTTAGTGGCATAGTGTGGATTGTCATCAGCAGGGGCAATGCAAGTTATTTGCGCATTCTAACCCATGGACTTTTAGATACCCCCACCCTGATCACACCCCTGAATATCCCCCACTCTGATCACACCCCTAGATACCCAACCCTGATCATACCCCCAGATGCCCCCCAATCTAATCACACCTCAAATATCCCCCACTCTTTTTTATTTTTTTTAGATTTAATTCTCTTTATTTCGTTATCTTTCATATTTAAAAAACAGATTACATACCAATTTTTTTTTATTTTTATACACAGAACATTTTTCATTCCCCGCATACCATAATCTTGAACATAGACCCTATTGAATACTTGTTTTCCCCCTTCTCTCCCTACCCCCCCCCCCCCCCTCCCGCCCTTATTTTCTAGTTTGCTCCTTGGTTTATCATACCAGATATCCTATTTCAAATAACCACGGCTTCCATATTTTATCAAATTCCTTGATGTTTCCTCTTTTGATATACACTGTTTTCTCTTTCCATATTGTTTCTGTCACACTGTTAGTCCCCCCCACTCTAATTACACCTTCCAGATACCCCCCACTCTGATCACACCCCCCACACACACCCCTGTCAGTGTCCTAGGCGGTCGCCTACAGGGAGGGGCTGGTTAGGCGATTAAGCTTAATCGCCTAACCAGCCCCTCGGCGCAAGGAGGAAGTGGGACAGGAAGTCCCACTCCTCCTGAAGCCCCCACTCCCCCCAAAAAAAATTACATGCCAAATGTGGCATGTAAGTGGGTGAGGAGTGGGTTAAGCGGAAGTTCCAATTTTGGGTGGAACTCCGCTTTAATAAACTCTGAGGCTCAGTTCACATCTATGCAAATTGGAATGCGGCTTACACCACATCCAATTCATATGATATTTATGGTTCACATATCTGCGGGGCATTCTCAATGCGCATTGACGAAAAAACGTGTCCTTTTTTAGGCGTGGCGTTTTGGCTCAGGTGCGAATTCAGGCCCATTATCTACTATGGGCACGCATCTGATTCGCAGATGCATTCTGTTGTGAACAGGCATTCTTTCCTCCTGCTCACTACACCTCCCCCTCTCCCTGTTCATCTGATCCGCAGCTAAAACGCAGAGGAATCACTGAACAGCTGCGTCTTCTCTTCGCACAGAGAAAAGTGCTGGAATTTGCACCGGACTGGTGTGAACCCAGCCTAAAGGCTGGTACACACTATACGAAAATCGGATGTAAAATTTCATCTGACGAACGATCTGACGATTTTCAGATCGTTAGTGTGATGCTTTCGACAGCCGATTCCGTTTTTTTTTTGTCCGAAAAAAGCTGTATGTGCAGATTATAAAAAATTATAAAAAAATTCTCCTATAATCTCCCTATAGGAAACACAATCAATTGACAGCTTGTTATAAGTCCCCACCCTTCCCCTTGATTGTATTTCTCCCAAACACAACAGCATGTTTGTTATTTTCTTTACCAGATGACCGGGGATCGTAGGATGGTTCCCCTGTGAGTCAGAGCACAAAATGGTAACAGCGATTTGGTCACAGGGAAGTGTGAAGCACACTACACACCACTCAGCAGTCTCTCCCTCCTATGTATGGACCGGTCGCTGGAGGACATGCTGACCCGCATGCCAGCTGAAGAGAGAGCTCAAGGAGACACCAGATTGCTACTGGGTGAGCAAATGGTGCAGCGGAGTGAGTGATTGCCTAAACCACCCCCGATGGAGGGAAAAGGCATCGCCAGTGGTTGCAGGCAAGCGCAAATGGACTTGGTAAGTGCCTTCCCTGAGGTGAGCTTGAAAATCCTAAGGGGACAGAGTTCGCCAGGAAGTCGACGCTGCGCTAATCACAGGCAGTGAGACATTTCCCGATCTCTGCAGCCGAGCATCGGGACAATGTCTCCCTGCCTGTGATTAGCACAGCGCCATGCCGACTTCCTGGCGGGCTCTGCAAGTGGAGTGTGCAAACACACCTGAGTTCATCCCTACATAAGAGCAAGGCTGTCTGCTAGCCACCTCTGGCTTTTATGGCCCTGGCTTTTCCCCCTTCCCTTTAAAAAAGTGTGGGTCCCAAGAGAGGTGTATGCTGGTGCACTGTGAAACACACAGCCTATTTTTGCAGCTCTCCAGGCAGGACAACAACATAGAAGGCAGTGATTTTGGCCACTATTCTCCTCCTCCTGTGTGACCCTAAGGTTGGAAAAGCGAGCCCTGTGGCTGTGGCAAAAAAAGGGGAAAGCCAACAAAGCAGTGAGTACTACCCTTTGCCTTGGAAGCTTAGCAGCAGAATCCCCAATAACAGCCAGTTGGTTTTAGGGCATTGAGATAGGACTTTTGTTTCAAAAGTTTTTATTAAAGGGGTCGTTAATATACACGAAATACAATGTAGCAACAATAAGCACACAGGTGCCCAGGTGCAAAAATGCGGGCGCAGCTGCAGTACAGTAACAACAGTAAACTGAAATAACAGTACAAGTTTGATAATCATAACAGTGTACTGTAGGTCTTCAAGAGGGCACAGCATAACAAAATCCATCATCAACAAGCATTAATACGTTGCAACAGAACCTTTTAGTGTATGATGAGGGTAGGAGTAGCCGGGGACGGAAAAGGGAGACATTGTACATATCGAAAAGGATCATCAAGTTATCTGCAAGGGTAGAATCGGGGAATAAGGAGATTTGTCCGGCGGTAAAAATGGGGTAGAGCAACCCTAGGGGGGCGATGAGTGTGTGGGGCAGTGAGGGGGATTGGTAACGGGTAATTCGGTATATAGAATGTGGTAGTCAAGGTGGGGTTGAGATCAGTTGCACTACATGGTCAGTGGGTTGATTATTGGTAGGAAGGGGCATTTCTGGGAAGGGGTCTGGAAGAGATGGGTGTAGGGGATAGGGCGGGGGAACAACAAGGAGGATCAGACAGTGTCCCATCACAGCTCTCGGATAGTGAATGAATGAATGAAAAACTTATATAGTGCGGCACATGCGAACTGAATCGCCTCTGAGCGCTTGTTGTTTCTGTCTCTCTGGTCATCAAAAGAGCAGAGTTTTTATCTGTCTTCTGAAGGTCAGGTGGTTTTCCTCCAACCGAATGCTGGTTGGTAAAGCGTTCCATAGTCTGGGACCTTGGAAAGCAAACCTTCTTTCTCCTTTGGACTTGTATCTGGCTTTGAGTATCTTTACCAGATTGGGATTGTGGGCTTCTATCTTTTCGCATAGATATTGCGGAGCCTTCCCATGGATGCACTTATGTGTCAGACAGAGTGCTTTGAAAGCAATTCTGTCTTTTACTGGCAGCCAGTGAAGGGTTCTCAACGAAGGTGAGATTGATTCCCAGGGTTTTTTCCCAGTCACCAGTCTGGCGGCCGTATTTTGAACGACTTGCAGACGAGCGATTTGGTACTTAGGGAGTCCGAGGTAAAGGGCATTTGCATAGTCCAGTCTGGAGTTCACAATTGTTCCCACCACGACTGCTACGTCTTCTTTGGGGATAAAAGGAATAAGTCTACATAGTAGGCGCAGCAGATGGTGAGATCCGCTGACTACTGACCCTCTTTGTGCGTCCATTGTCATGTAGGTGTCAAAGATGACTCCGAGACTTTTGACTTTGGAGCTAGGGGTGATGATCTGGCCCAGAATGGGGGGAGGTGTCCAGGTTGTTGCCAGTTGACTCTTGTGACTTGCATTAAACAGAAGAAGTTCTGTTTTGGAGCTGTTGAGTTTAAGATAACTCTTCGTCATCCAGTTTTCTATCAAAGAGAGACAATTCTCTAAACTGAGATGATCCTTTTTATTGCAGATGCGAAAATACAGTTGCGTGTTGTCTGCATAGGAGTGGTAAAGTAGTTGTTGGATACTGATGATTTCCAAGAGAGGGCGAAGATAGATGTTGAAGAGCACCGGTGACAGGGGGGATCCTTGAGGGACTCCACATGACACCGTGCGTTTTTCTGAAGTGAAAGGTCCTAATTTTACTGTTTGTGATCGGTTTTCCAAAAAAGAGGAGAACCATGATAGATCACTTTCTGCGACTCTGGCCACTTCAGCCAATCGAGTCAGTAGTAGTTTGTGGTCTACTGTATCGAAGGCTGCGCTTAGGTCCAACAGAACCAGGAGACAAGATTCTCCTTCGCCTGCGGCCTCAAGTGCGTCGTCCCATATTTTCAGCAATGCTGTTTCCGTCCCGTGTCTGGGACGGAAACCGGATTGAAATGGATAGATTGTGGGTATCTAGATGCTGTTGCAGCTGTTGTACCACTGCTTTCTCCATTATCTTTGAGAGCACGTTTAGGCCTGTTATGGGACGGCGCTGAGTTGGGTCTTTGGGGTCTAGGGTGGGTTTCTTCAAGATGGGCTGGATAGTGCCCTCTTTCAGCAGGGAGGGCACTATGCCTTCCCTGAATGACTGGTTTATAAGCTGTGTGATAGGTGGTGCCAAGATGTCGGCGCATTCCTTCAGCAGTTTAGTGGGGATAATATCATTAGGCGCTGTGCTGTTTCGCAAAGTGTCGATGATATTTTTTGTGGCATCAACGGAGATGGGTTCCAGAATGAACTTGGTTGATTGTAGATGGTTCTTATGGGTGTTGCAAGGTTGATTAAGGGGGGGGGGGTTGCAGGGGGTATTGTTTTGACAAATGCTTTCCCGGATTTCCTCAATTTTATTGATGAAGAAATCCGATAATTCATCGCAAAATTCTTGGGTATCTGAATTGGGGGCCTCAAGACAGCATGGATTCATGGTCTGAGTGACCAACTTGAAGAGTTTGCGGGGGCGATTTAAGGCGCTATTGATGGCCTTAGAAAAATGAAGTTTCTTGGCTTGGAAGGTTTCTTTGTGGTATTTTCTTGTTACTGCCTTGTAGCCGATGAGGTTCTCTTCTGAAGCGCTTCGTTTCCAGACGGCTTCCGCCCTTCTGCGCTCTTGCTTCAGTAGTGACAGCTGGTTGTTGAACCAGCCGCACTTGTTTTTCCGGATGTGGGCTTGGCGTTTCGGTGCTACTAAGTCGGCTGACTGTAGTAGGGCTGCATTTATGGCATCCAGTGTATCTGAGACTGTTCGGAGTGGTTGGAGTGTTTTTATTTTATTTCCTAAGGTAGATTTGAAGAGTTCCGAATGGAGCTTCTTCTGAGATCTAGTCCAGTGTGTTGTCACCGGCTTAGGTGTTTTTATCAATGGGGGAATTTTGGAAATTATGAATTTGATTGCATGGTGATCTGTCCATGGCAATGGTTCATTTTCCAAAATACTTATTTTCAGATTTTGTCTGAAAATTAGGTCGAGCGTGTGACCTGAAGCATGTGTGGGCCCACATACTAGTTGTTGTAGCCCTAAACCTTCCAGGTGGTCAATACAGGCGTCAGCGATCGGATCCTGTGAGGAGTTGGCCCAGAGATTGAAGTCCCCGAGCAGCAAAAGGTGTTTGCTGTTCAGGGTATAAGTTTAGATAAACTCCGTCAGTGATGGTAGAATCTGCGATTTTGGCCCGGGTGGCCTGTAGCAGAGTAGAATACAGACGGTCTCCTGGGGATTTGTTTGCAGTTGTAGAGTAAGGCCGCGTACACACGAGGGGATATGTGCGCTGAAAACGGTCCGATGGACCGTTTCAGCAGACATCTCCGCTCGTGTGTATGGGCTAGCGGACAGATTTCTCCACCCGACAGATTTCAAAGCATGCTTTGAAATCCATCCGGTGGAATCTGTCCGCCCGACATGTCTGCTGGTTAGTACACTTACCAGCAGACATGTCGTCCCCCACCGCCGCCGCGCCGCCGCCGAATGGATTCGGCGCATGCGCGGAAGTGTTTTACTTCCTGGTGCGGTGACGCGGCGGCGTCAACGTCACCGCCGCGTCACCGCGCCGTCCGGCGGCGGGGAATTTGATCCGATGGTGTGTACACGCCATCGGATCAAACTCCCGATCGGACATATCCGATGGAAATGGTCCGCGGACCGTTTTCATCGGATATGTCCGATCGTGTGTATGGGGCCTTAGGGTTTCCATGAATGGAAGAGGATTTTGAAGGACTGGTTTACTGATCGCAAGATGCGCCTTGTGGATCACCGCCAGGCCTCCTCCTCTTTGCCCTATTCTGTTTTCAGTTATAATACGATAGTTTTCTGGCACCAATTCTCCTAGAATGGTGTTACAGTCGGCTGTAAGCCAACTTTCTGTAATAAAGAGGCAGTCTAAATCGTATTGTAGAATGAAATCATGGATTTCTAATCAGTGTTTTACTGCCGATCTTGTGTTAATCAAAGCACAGGATATGTGCTTAGGTTGGGATGGGTGACTGAATTTTTTGACAGTCGATCGTCGATCGATTCTCAAGAGTTTAGTTCTTAGGGCCCTTTTGGTGGCGGCTGGTAGCACTGTGGCAAATCGCTTCAGACCCCAAATGGTTTCCGCTGGGTACCGCAGACTCGCCATGTATTTGGAGGTGGATGGGGTCCTCCAGGGGTGAGGGGGGGTATACTGGGCAATCTGTGTGATTTCTGTGTGATTTCTAGGGGAAATGTTGAGCCTGGGTATGGTACGCTGCCAGGCCGCGGATGAAGCCTTGGTCTTTTCTAAGACGCGGCTGCCGCGGACCTAGCAAGGCTGACGCGGACCGTCGAAAAAAAAACGGGAATCGACGGCGGGGGGAGGGGGGGAGGCGTCGAGCAAGGGATGCCTCGACAGTGGACGGGGGTGCAGATACAAGGCAGGGGATTCGATCGTCCGTCTCCTGGGATCCGAAGCCGCGGCTTGTCCTGAAAAGGACGGCCGCCCTCAGTCCCAGGGAGACAGGCAGACTCACCTTCAAAGGAGGGGAGGAGGAATGCTGGGGGGAGGCTGGAGGAGAAAAGGCCAGGTTCAGAGTGCAGAGGCTGGAGCTGGACTGAGCTGGATTGGACCCTGCCTGACTGCCTCCTACGCCTGCCTGGAGCTATGACACACACGTTCCTACTCCTAGGAGACGTGCGCCGCTGTGAGCTCCTGCTGCTAATCCGTCGGCCTCACTGACTGTGCCTAAGAAGTGATTGTTTTATATTCATCCGTTGTAATGAAGTGGAGCTAACAAGACCAGATTTCCGTGTATTTGTGTGGTGTGTCGTGGGCTTGGTGTATCAACTGCTCCATCTCTGCCATCTTGTGTATGCGCCTGAACCACTCTGACAGGGTGGGGGGTTCTGTAGACTTCCATTTTGCTGGGACACAGAGTTTTGCTGCGTTAACGAGGTGCATAGCCAGAGATCGTCTGTAGGTTTTCGAGGGAATGCTGGAGTGGTGAAGCAGAAACTGCGCCGGTGAAAAGTCAAGGTCGTAAGTGGTGATGTGGAGAATCAGGCGGTGGACCTCCATCCAAAAAGATTGCAATTTGGGGCACGACCACCAGATGTGCAGTAGTGAGCCATTCTCAGCTTCACACCTCCAGCATTTCGGGGAGACAGAGGGGAAAATGTTGTGAAGTCTAAGGGGTGTCTTATACTAGCGTGAGAATACCTTAAAGGAATTTTCCTGTACGTGGACATTCACCGTTCCCTTGTGTATACACGAGTAGATGTTTTCCCATTCTCTGTCAGTGAGGTCAATGGAAAGGTCAGCCTCCCATTTTTGGCTGGCCCAGTTAAGTTTTGGGCTCTGGTCCATAAATAGCATTGCGTATATGGAGGAGATCAAGTGGGTGAGAGGTGGATCATGTACAAATAGTTCTTCGAAGGGGGTGAGCGAACGGGACCTGTTGGGTCTCGGGTCGGGTTTTTTTTTTTTTTTTCCTTCAAAGGTTCTTCCATTGTATAAAAAACCACGTCGGGGACAGCCTCATTTGCCCCCCCCCCCCTACCCCCTTCCCCTTCCCTCCCCCCTTGTGGCTCCTGGGACTCCCATATGAATTATTATCTTTAAAGAATGTGACATTTTAAGCCCAATCCTATTACGTATCTTTCCTATCCTGCTCCCCCGGCCGCCTTTGCCCCTCTACAAAGTTCCATGTTTTTTTAAAGAGCCTCCATTGGTGCCATCTGGCGTGACGCAATCTTTCAGTTCTTCCATCCTATAAGTTTGTTCGACTGCCTCCATCCACTCCCATGTCTGTGGGCTTTCCTTTTCCTGCCATCTTTTTGGTATCAGCTTTTTTGCTGCATTCAATAGGTGCGGGAGTAGAGAACGTTTGTACCTCTTCACTCCCACACCATTGCAATGAAACAGGACAGCCCACGGATCTTTCTTCATCTCTAAGCCTGTGATCTCTTTTACGTAGTGCAGTATAGATTCCCAATACTTTTGAATTATTGGACATGTCCACCAGAGATGTGCCATGGTGCCTCTCTCTCGGCATCCTCGCCAGCATTCGGCTGACTGGTCCCTTTTAAATTTACTAGTTTGAACCGGAGTAAGATACCAGCCCGAGATACATTTGTAATTTATCTCCGCTGTTTGCGAGTCTATGGCGGAGGAGTGGGTCAGGCACATTATCCTATTGATCGAGTTATCCCCCCTATCGATCCCTAACTCCTTTTCCCATTTTTCAACTAATGGTGTGGCCCCTCGTGCTCCAATCTTTATAAGTATTTTGAAATAACTTAGATATTGTGCCCCTTGTGTTCTCTGTTGTGCATAACTTTTCTAAAGGTGTCAGCTCTGACCCCGTCCGTAATGGTTGGGGTAGTTGCCTGGTAAAGTGTTTTATCTGTGAATAGTGCCACCTATCTAGATTCCACGTATCCTGTCTAGATTTCAGATCCTCATAGGCCACCACCACCTCGCCCCCTTTTATAATGTCCCCTAAATATACCGTGCCTTTTCTGATCCATATGCCGCCAATTTTTTTTTCACCGGGTGCAAAATATGGATTTTCCTTTAGATTTATGAGTGGAGAATTAAATTCACTATTAGGTGTCCGTTTATGAAGCAGTGAAATCTATTCACTGCTTCTTTCTCCGGCATTCACAGTGAAGATTGTTCTCCTCTGTGTGCCTGTTTATGAAGCGGAGAAGATCGCTTCACCCTTGGAGATGTGAAGTGATCTACCAATGCTTCAAACAGTGGAGAACAGACCAGAAATTCACAGAAATACAGAGATGTCAGTTTATTGAGCAGTGATAAATTATCACCGCTCAGTTCACTGAAAGACGGCATGGTTAATGTAATTAAAATAACGAGTCCCCCTGCATAATATATATATTAATACACACACACACATTATATATATACATGTATATACACACACACATTATATATATGTACATGTACACATTATATATATGTATGTGTATATATGTATACACATAAAAATTACAGGGGGACATGGTTACAGTGTCGGGGGTCTAAACGAGGTAGAAGGAAGTTAAAAATCTTCCTCCTTCCTCCTCAGAACCCCCGGGATTCCCTCTTCACTCCCCACTTCACCACCTCTGAGCTGGTGAATCAGGGCATGTGAATTCTGACACAGATCACCAGTGAAGAGCTCAGATCACAGCTTCATAAACTGTCCGTTTCTGTGTCAGTCTATGAGACTTCACTGTGTGTAGAGATAATCAGAGGGAGAACAAGTTCAAACACTTCTCCCTCCCTGGGATCACCGCTGTTCACTGCTTCATAAACGGACACCTTAGTAAGTGTCAGAACCCTATCACACATTTTCAGTGTGCTTTTTGTCAATTCAAATATATTGTGCTTCAGTGTTCGATATTGTGTTGGTATCCATAACATTTTTCTTAGTTGGGTCATGGTTTGGGATTTCTCCATTTGTACCCACCTTTTCTCTTTTTTGTCCCTAGCCCATTCTACCGCCCTTGAGAGTACTGCCGCCTTGTAATAACTTTTAATATCGGGGACCGCCAGGCCACCGTCCTGTTTGTTCTGTTTCAGGTTTGAAAGGGAGATTCTATGCTTTCTATTTTTCCAAATAAAGTTCATTACCACGGAATTTAACATGTTCAAGTATTGGGGGGGTAGTAGAATTGGTAATAACTGAAATGTATACAATATTTTAGGGATATAAATCATCTTTAAAATGTTAATACGACCCACCCATGAGATGGGTTTATTTATAATTTTTTTTAATTCGTTTTTAATTTCATTTAATAGTGGTATAAAATTGATCTTATAGATCTTCCTATCCGTGTTTGCTAATTTAATCCCTAAGTAATTTAGTTCTTTCTTCCAGGGAAAAGCACAGATCTCCTTAACTAGTCTCACTTCATTTTTATTGAGGTTTATATTTAATATCTCGGATTTGGTCACATTTATCTTAAAATTAGAAATAGCCCCATATTGTTCTAATGTCTGGAGTAACTTAGGGATAGTTTTTACCGGGTCTGTGATGTAGAACAAGAAATCGTCCGCAAAAGCGGATAGCTTATGCTCCTCATCGCCGACCCGGATCCCTTTGATTTTGGCCACGATCGGTATCGTGGCCAGTAGAGGTTCGAGGGAGAGGATGAAGAGAAGGGGGGACAGAGGGCACCCCTGTCTAGTCCCATTCTTCATCTCAATAGTCCCTGAGAGGGTGCCGTTGATCTTGCATCTTGCTGTAGGCTGGTAGTATAGTGTCTTGGTCCAATTTATAAACCTGTTCCCTAGTCCTACTGCTCCTAATGTATGTATCATGAGTCCCCAGTCTACCCTGTCGAAGGCTTTCTCAGCATCTACTGACAGGTATAGACTGGGGATCCCATCTCTCTCGATCTTCTGCATCAGGAGCAGTGCCCTAATAGCATTATCTTTTCCTTCCCTGTTGGATACGAACCCCACCTGGTCCGGGTGTACCAGGCCCTGCATTCCTCCTTTCAGTCGATCTGCCAATACTTTTGCAAAAAGTTTTGTATCTATGTTCAAGAGAGATATGGGTCTGTATCCAGAACAAAGGGATCTATCCTTACCTTCTTTTAATATGATTGCAACTGTTGCTGCTGAGGCTTCTGGGCTGAGTTCATATTTAGTACCCAGACCATTGAAATACTTGCATAGCCTAGGTATTAATATTTCGCTAAACCTCTTATAGTACAGAACCGTAAACCCATCTGGCCCAGGGCTCTTATCGACAGTCATTTTTTAGGGCATTTTTGATTTCTACTTCTATGATAGGTCTGTCTAAATTTGAACTTTCGCCCTCGTCTACTTTTGATAGCTCTGCTCTGTCTAGGAAGTCCCTTAACTTTTCCTCCCTCGCTCCATCTTGCCCTTCTGATTTTTTGATCGTATAGAGTTCTTCATAGTACTTTTTGAAGGTATCAGCAATGTCTGCAGTTGCATATACTAATTCACCATTCTGTCTCTTAATTTTTTCGATATAGTTCCTAGTTTTTTTTTCTTTCTCGTACATCACGGGACACAGAGCGGCATATTCATTACTATATGGGTTATATGGAGTACCTTCAGGTGTGGACACTGGCAATCTCAAACAAACAGGAAGTCCCTCCCTATATAACCCCCTCCCCTAGAGGGAGTCCCTCAGTTTTTTCGCCAGTGTCTTAGGTGTTGGTCACGGAATAGCTTTGCTCCACATCCTTGGGATTAAGGGCGGGCTAACCGGATCTGTCCAAGGAGCCTCAGTGCCAAAGTGGACAGTACCCGGGCCCCAAACCGTGGGGTTTTGCCTATAATGCTCCTCTTTGGAGGGCTGGACCCTGGGCCCAGGACTTGGAGTTTGTAAAAACCATAAGTTCCTGTTTGCCAGGGTGCTATATAGGTCCAGGACAGTGGGTACCTTCATAGGACCCCAGGGCCTGAAGGTCTACTACGCTACCCACGGAGATGGGAGAAGATTTGACCGTTTTGCAAAACGTCCTGCTGCATGGAGCAGGTAAGAGGGGAGCCTGCGGGACTTGGTTCGACAGCAGGCTCTCCAGGGGAGATCTTAAGGGGGGTAGCCTGAGTATGCTCTGCATTGGCACCATGGTCACTATGTCTGATAGACAGGATGCCCTGAAATGTTTCCCCCCATAACTTGATCCCCCTACCTATCTATGTATGTTTGCTAGCTACCTGCTGCTCGCTGGTTGAAGATCTTTTAAAAAAAGATCTGTCTCTAGGCTAAAGGGACTCCTTAGGGGCCTGTGTTAGCCTTACCTTGCCGGGATTCAAATCTGCCGCCTGATGCGTCCTCCAACCTGCATTCCTGGGCTCCAGAGTGCGTCTCCTCCTGGGCTCTCCTCCCCCGACAGTCGCGTGCACGCGCGCATGCATATAGAAAATTTTCGCGCCGTTCGGGAGGGGGGGGAGGGGCGGGAGTGTGACTGCAGTGTAGAGTGGGCGCGCCTTTAATTGCTGTTATACACAGCAGGCGCGTTCTTAGCTCAGTTCAGAGCTGAGCTGGAGAGAGAGAGGACGTACAGCTGGCAGCACAGTGACTCCCGGTGGCGAGAAGGGGTACTACATACTGGAGTCAGCTCCAATACTTTTTGTTAAGCCAAAATCCCCTTGGCAACAGGTTGAATGCTGGCAAACATGTTGGGGGTGGGGCTGTATGTGGTGAATAACATATAAAAGAAAACATACTGAGCCCCACCGGTTTTGGGGCATTAGTTATCCTATTGTCCCCTAAACCTTATTTTTTTGTACTCCTGGCTATAACAGTCTGTTGTTGTAAGCGGAGTCCTTCGCTTTTGTATTATGGCTTCCAAGGGTTCAGGATCAAAAAAAAAAAAAAATAAAAGAGAAAAGGCAAAGACAAAGGGGTTCCTGCGGTATCCTCTTTGGGTTCTTTTAAAAACGCCTTTAAGCAACGCAGCGTTTCTGGCCCATCCTCTGTTAGAGGAATTGGTTTTTCCAGGATTGGGACGACCGGACAGAATTTTTTCTGCCGCCTAAAGCTGACGAGAGGGTAGTCTTTATACACGTCTGCCAGGAAATATTTGTGCTTGCAGGCACTCTTTCCCCTGACCAAGTGCTCTTTAAAAAGGGGGCCCGGATGGCTCAGTTGGTAGAGCATCGGACTTTTAATCTGAGGGTCCAGGGTTCAGGTCCCGGTTCGGGCACTGCTTTTCAACTACCCGTGAGGTCCTTGAGGGGGGTCCTGCGTTTAAAAGACAGCTCCCCCCCTGTTCCGGGGCCCTCAAATTCCAGGCAGTACGGTCCTCCTGCGCGATCAAACTTTTAACAATGGATCGCAAGGACAGGCCTCTGGGGATCGATCCCCGACAGAGGGGGTCCGATCATCTGTGGCCGCAGGCTACAGATTAGAATTTCTAAAATTTCCTCCACAAGGAAGGCCTCAATGCGGGCGGCATTGGATCATCTGCTTTACCAGGGCATAATGGTAGAGGTACCAGCCCAAGAACAGGGGCTAGGTTTCTATTCCAATCTGTTTGTCATACCAAGGCCCATCGGCGATGTCAGACCAATTTTGGACCTAAAAGGTTTCAATGCTTACCTAAGGGTTCGCTCTTTCCGGACAGAAGCCGTTCGGTCAGCAGCCGCCACACTCCAGAAGGATCTGGCTTCTATAGACATAAAGGAAGGTTACCTTCATGTACCAAGTCTTTCAGCCACATCAAATATTTTTGTTTTTACGCTTCGCAGTGATACAGTGTCACTTCCAATTCGTGGCGCCCCCCTTCGGGCTGGCTTCGGCCCTCGGGTATTCACGAAGGTCCTTGCTCCAATTCTAGTCAGTCTAAAGGATCCAAGGGATCTCGGTCCTAGCATACCTGGACGACCCCTTAATCATAGATCACTCGCTTCCTTGGTGGAATGCGTAGTAGCCCTCATGGTTCAGTACCTCGAGAGGTTCGGCTGAGTCCTAAACTGGGGAAAGATCAGCATTTCAACCTACAAAGCAGTTGGAATATCTCGGCATGAGATTAGACACAGAATACAGATGGGTGTTCCTGCCCCTGGTAAAGGTCGAGGCTATCAAAAGATTAATTCAGTTGGTTCTAAGCAAAAGAGAACCAACTATTCGCCTATGTATGCGATTACTAGGCAAACTAATGGCCATGTTCGAGGCGATACCACACGCTTCCACACTCGTGTCCTACAGACAGCAATTCTAGCAGCTTGGTTCTGCCCAGTGGTCTGGAAGGCTGGAGAGCGGTCTTGAATGGGTTCACTCGCCAAGTAACTTGGGCAGAGGCGGAGAGGCAGCTTCCCATCAAGGTCTGGGAGATCAGAGCGGCTCGGCTAGCCCTCCTGGCATAGACATCCAGATTACAGGGGTCCTCGGTGAGAAGTCATTCAGACAATGCCACAGCGGTGGCATATATGTGAACCACCAAGGGGGAACCAAGAGTCAAGCCACTCAGAGTGAGAGGAGCTTGGTTTTTCGGTGGGCAGAGGTTTATGTACCCTGCATATCGGCGACATTCATTCCCGAGGTGGACAACCTGCAGGCGTACTTCCTAAGTCACCAAACCCTGTCGCCGGGGGAGTGGTCTCTGCATCCACAAGTTTTTTTCAGACAATCTGCCAGAAGTGGGGAGTGCCAGACGTGGAGGTCATGGCATAAGGATTCAACAAGAAGCTAGACAGGTTCATGTCTCGAACGAGGGACCCTATGGCCTGCGGAACCGATGTGTTGGTTTGCCCTTGGCATCAATCATAGCTTCTATATGCATTTCCCCCGCTGCAGTTACTACCCCGCCTGTGGCGCAGGATCATAGCACAGGCCGGTTATCCTGGTAGCCCCAGCTTGGTACCGGAGGGCATGGTACTCACTAGTCCTGAAATTGGCAGCGGAAGGCCCTTGGACTCTTCCTCTATGGCCAGACCTACTCTCACAAGGCCCGATCCTCCACCCTGCATTACGGCGTCTAAAATTGACGGCCTGGCGGCTGAATCCCTGATTCTCAGGGGTAGAGGTCTGTCTAGGCAGGTAATCCCTACCCTCATTAAGGCTAGAAAGCCGGCCTCCAGGGTAATTTTGTTACAGGGTTTGGAGGGCCTACGTAGGCTGGTGTGAGGCTAAGAGATGGGTTTCCCGCAAGTATACCATTGATAGAGTATTACGTTTTCTCCAGCTAGGAGTGGATAAAGGCCGGGCATTAAGCACGATCTAGGGACAGATTTCAGCCTTATCAGTGTGGTTTCAGAGGCCGCTGGCCGCCCACTCGCTGGTTAAGATCTCCGTACAGGGAGTCTTACGTGTTAATCCTCCGGTCAAATCACCACTTTGTCCATGGGACTTAAATCTTGTTCTGTCATCTCTACAGAAACAACCCCTTGAGCCGTTGGCTGAGGTACCTTTGGGTTTACTGACTAGAAAGTCGGTATTTCTGATCACCATAGTTTCGGCAGGAGAGTATCGGAATTGGCAGCCTTATCTTGTAAGGAACCATATCTCATTTTGCATAAGGATAGGGCGGGGTTCCGTCCTCATCCTTCCTTTCTACCAAAGGTTATATCCAGTTTTCCACCTGAACCAGGATGTGGTACTTCCATCCTTCTTCCAAAACCCACCTCTAGAAAGGAGGGGTTGCTGCATACGTTGGATATTGTCAGGGCCATAAAGGCCTATCTTAAAGCTACAGAGAAGGTTCGGAAAACAGATGTGGTGTTCGTTTTACCGGAAGGGCCCAAGATGGGTCAGGCAGCTGCTTGATCCACCATCGCAAGATGGATTAAACAATTAATTGTTCGGGCCTGCGGTTTGAAGAGGTTGCCTCCTCCTTTGTCGGTAAAGGCCCATTCTACCAGGGCCATGGGCACCTCCTGGGCAGCACATCATCATCAGATCTCTATGGCTCGAATATGCAAGGCAGCAACGTGGTCATCAGTCCACACGTTTACAACATTTTATCAATTGGACGTAAGAAGGAATGCGGATACAGCCTTTGGGCAGTCAGTACTACAGGCCGCGATTCAAGCTCCTCAGGATCTGAGGGGGCTCCCTTGATTTGATTTGAGATTTACATTTCTCGTTTAAGTTGGATTTACTAGTATTTGAGTATACCTCTAAATTAAATCCTTCTTTGGAAGATGTCTCCCTCCCCTCATTAAAGCATTGCTTTCGGACATCCCATATAGTAATGAATATGCCGCTCTGTGTCCCGTGATGTACGAGAAAGAAAAAGGGATTTTTAAATACAGCTTACCTGTAAAATCCTTTTCTTGGAGTACATCACGGGACACAGAGCTCCCACCCCTCTTTTTGGGAACATTTTGGGAGGCATACTGCTTGCTACAAAACTGAGGGACTCCCTCTAGGGGAGGGGGTTATATAGGGAGGGACTTCCTGTTTGTTTGAGATTGCCAGTGTCCACACCTGAAGGTACTCCATATAACCCATATAGTAATGAATATGCCGCTCTGTGTCCCGTGATGTACTCCAAGAAAAGGATTTTACAGGTAAGCTGTATTTAAAAATCCCTTTTTTTTGTGCCATTTTTGCCAAGTATTTACTCGGTTTATTTCCCCAAATATACCTCTCCCTGGAGATATTATTGAGTTTTATCCTGGCTTCCAGTTCCATTATCTCTTTTACTTCGTTCCTCTTTATTATTAAATTAAGGTACGTCTCTTTTTGCCCCCTTTCTTTATGGTTTTGCTCTAGGTCTGCTATCTCTCTAACCAACGTATCCCGCTGTCTATTTTTTGCCTTTTTCCTTCGGGTCCCTTCCGATATTAAAATCCCTCTAATGTATGCCTTATGCGATTTCCACAGCGTTGCCATGGAGATTTCATCTGTTTCATTTATTTCAAAGAATTGTTTTAATTCTTTCTCCACCCTCTCGACTCCCGTCTCGGATCAGGTAGTCGTTAGGGTGCCATGTCATCTGTTTGATATCTATATGAGCTGTTTTAATTTTCATCGTAATCGGGGCATGGTCCGATATTGTCATTATACCTATTCCCGTTTCAGTGACATGATCTAACAGCCTATGATCCACCAGCGCGTAGTCGATTCTGGAGTACGTTCCATGGGGTGGGGAAAAAAACATATAATCCCGCTTTCTAGGATGGAAGGCCCGCCAGACATCAACCACCAGGCAATCTACCATTTTTCGTTTAAGTCTTTGTAGGTATGTGTTATTTGTCTCCCTCCTCAGGCAGGTACTATCCTCTTACGGGTTCAAAACAAAGTTTAAGTCTCCCATCAGTATTATGTATCCCTCTGCGAATGTTTTTATTTTATCTAAAAGCCTATTTAAATACTTTATAGGCTGTGTATTGGGAGCGTAGATATTAGCAAGAGTATAGGTATTATTCCCAATTTTTCCTTTCAGAAATAGGTATCTGCCCTCTGGGTCTGTCAGCCTTGCCTTGAGGGCAAAATCTACCCCTCTGGCAAAACCGATAGCCACTCCTCTAGCACGATTTGTTATGGCATCTCCGTAGTACCAGGTGGGGTATGTAGGGGAATACAGTTTTATGTTTGAATTCAGAGTCAGGTGTGATTCCTGTATAAGGACCACATCTGCCCTGTATTGTTTGATTTCCTCTAAAATCTGCATTCTTTTTCCCCTAGAATGCAGGCCTTTTACGTTGTAGGATATGAACTTTACTACCGCCATTTAACTCTGCCGGACTTAAAGTTTCTTAAGGAGTCCCTAGGAGCCACCTTCCCTTTTCCCTCACTCTCCCTCCTCCCCCCTTCCCCTAAATCCCTTCCCACCTCCCCATCCCCCCCCTCCCAGGCCTATCTAAAGCCTCTGAACCGTGGGCGTCATCGTGCTCCATGCCCACCGGTTCTCCTTTTTGAGGTGGTACTATTCCACGCCTCCCCCCGCCTAGGCCCTTCCCCTCACCTCGGGCCTGGTCTTTACTAGACGGGGGTGCCGCCCTTGTCCTGAGGGATCCTCATTCCCTACTCCTCCCCTCATTCCCCAGGCGCGCTCTCCCACCCCTCTCCCCTCCTCATTCCATCCATCCAGGAATTTCTATTCTTGGCAAATCTAATTTGCCACAGAAGATGGAGAGATCTTCTGGAAATGTTAACTTTGCAGAGATCCCATCTTTCTGGGTGACCAAACATGCTGGGAAACCCCACTGATACTTGATATTATGTACCCTCAACTGCTCAGTGAGGGGTTTAAGATGTCTCCTCCTAGCTAGAGTCTCCCAGGCCAAGTCCGGAAAGATTTGTATCTCTATGTCATTGTGGGTTAGAAGCGGCTTTCTCCTTAATTTTAACCAAATCTCCTCCTTGTCCTCATAATGCCTGAACCTAACAATAATATCTTTTGGTCTTTCATTTGTGTTATCTTTAAATCTGCCTAGGCAGTGTACCCGCTCTATTTTAAGAGGTTTCCCAGCTTGTCTTCCAGGAGAGTGGTGAACAATGTGTTCATAATGAGTCCTAGATCTTTTCCCCTTTCTTCCTTTATAAATCGAATTCTCAAATTTTGTCTTCTGTTCCGATTTTCCTGGTCCTCCAGTCGATATTGTAGGTTCCTTTGGTTCAACTTCATGGCAGAGTACTGTATTGATTCTTTAATTGGTCTAATTCAGAGTCTTGTTTTTCCATTTTTTTCTACTTCTTCTACTCTAGACAGAATATGGTTTATATCCGCTCTCAAACCACTGATTTCCTCTTTAATGGCACTTTCCAACCTTCTTAACATTCTATCGAGGTCTCCCATCGTTGGTATATGCAGCTCGGCACTCAAGTCTTCCACATGACTTGCTTCCTGATCCCCTTCCGTGGACACATCTATGGCTTGTGGATTTATACCTCCCCCTCCTTTTTTTGAAGTCCCGGCTTTTCCAGTTTTCTTATCATTTACAGGGCTGTTAGTGCCTCCTCCCTGGGACATATATTGTCTTATTGTGCTGGTAGCAGGAATCTCCTTGGGGTTTTTTGGGGCAGTGCCCCTTGTTATCTTGCTCATGTTGTATTTAGATCTGGTTCTAATTCGCTTCCCCAGTTTTACAATTTCCTTGCTCCTTGGAGGGGCTTCAATACCCTAATGTCAGTAGGAACTCTCCCCCCTTATACTTTGGGGTTCCCCACCTGTGATTTTTTCTCTAAAAAAAAGTCTTCGCCCTTGAGAGAGCGGGAACGAGGAGGAAATATATCCACTCAGGGTTGTACCCTAGATCTTCTCTAAGTTATCGCCTATATAGGGGACTAATATATCCTTCCCTGCAACTCCAGGAGACTCTGGGGTTACTTGGAGACCGAGGTTCCCCTCTTTTGTAAAAATCCTCATGGATAGAGAGAGTGGAGTTCTCAGTAATTTCTGCTCTCTGGTATGTCTAAGTCCATCATCAGTCCCCAGTCCTCACCATCTCCTTCTCTCCCCTTGTCCCCCCATTCCTCTTCCTGATGCCTTATTATGGCTTAATGTGTTCATGTGATCCTATCAGCTCTTGCGTTTAGCGTCCTATTTGATAGAGGGGGGTACTTGGAGAAGGATAAGAAGTGCAATCTACAAAGTTTAATTTTTGACATTGACACCACATCATGCTCAGCACATCATACCGCATCCTTTCCTTACCACTTTCCTTGTCATTCACTGCCATCATTTTCCTGTGTTTCCTGTCCTTTTAAAAATAAATCAAAACGATCTTACCCGAGCTCTTTTCATTTGTGTTGGTATCCTTCTGTCTGCTTGATCCGTAGCAGGAGAGAAATGATAGCTGAGGCATGTGTGGAATCCACTCTCCTGCATGAACCCTCGTAACGATGGGTCACGTTGCTGCTTCCGCTTAGTGAGCCGGGACGCGGCTTTGCTGGACAGCCGCCAAAATAAACGAGGTGGATGAGGAGGGGTGAAGCGATGCGGAGGGGGGGGAGCGGAGCAGGGAGGGAGCCCGGTCCCGTAGCTGGTAGGTGACTTCTAGCGAGCCCCCGTTTGGATTGCTGGCAGCCTCTCACCCTGCCATGCTCTTTCCATTGCAGGCTTCTCTCCCAGCCTCGAGTGATCCGGGCTGATCCCCCGGAGGTTGCACGGCGCGGTCAGTCCCTCCCTCTGCGTGCCTGCTTGCTTCACGTGCAGCACGTTATCGCCGTGGGGTCTCGGGTCGGGTTTGATGAAAAAGTTTCTAAGTTGGACGTAGGTCCAAAAGGGAAATGTGCCATTCAACATGGTTGCCGCTAGCGTCTCATAGGGGATAAGTTGGCCAGTGTACGAGTGGGATAGGGGCGCTGAAAAAATTAAGTTGTCTATAGATATACAAAGGTGCTAAAAATGGTGGGGTGCTTAGGATGATCAGTGTAAACTAGCTGAATATAACAATTACATGCATTGGAAGTAAATTACAACAGACAACAAAACTGTGCTAGTACAAACAATTAATGCAATGTGCAATGGACAATATATTGTCTAAAGTCCATATATAATACTATTGCACCAGCAATAGTGTGCAATACTGAAGTTAAAAGTGCTCCGTGCTCAAAAGGTCTTCCAAATAATGGTTCCACCTTCACCAGAAAAGATCACCCCAAGTGAGGATAGATGGCTCCTTACCAGATGATGTTGACCTATTATTTAAAATAAGGTCAATTGAGCTTGTGAGTCAACTGCTTAACATGGACGATCCGATAACACTTGATGGACATGTGTGCGGGCATCATAAAAGAGAGAGAACAATCTCCATAGTGTAAAACGGTTTAATATATCAATAATAAAATTACAGTGCCGAGTGGCCTCTTACTTGTGATGGTGCCCGTATCCCGGCACTGAGGCTGTAGGCTTATAGGGATACTGAAGAGAGCTGCGGTTGTTGGCTGTAAAGTCGGCGTGCGTTCCACCGCCGTCGGCTAGGAAACCAGAGGACCGGAAGTTGGTATGTTATTGCGTGCCCAGGTACCGCCAGTGTTAAAAAAGTGTTCAGCGTGGATATGACGATGGAGCCAGGTATCTCGTAGAAAGGCAGGGGACAGTCCTGGGCAGAAGTCGGGGTTTTGTCTAAGTGGGCTCATCGGCCCTAAGATGGAAGAGATGTGGTGTTTAGCACAGGAGTCTCGAAAGGAGTTCAACATGGGATGAATAATGGGGTGTATACGGCAGGGTGGGGAAGCCTGGGTCGATTTGATCCAGGGAGCTTGGGAGAGCGGTGTAGGTAGGAATGAGTGTTCCAGGCATACCCTTCATGTCCAAGTGCACATTCCAGTCCACTATCCTAGCCAGGTGACAAGCCTGGTGGTATTTGTGAAGGTCAGGCAGGCCAATGCCGCGTTTGAGTTTAGGGATAGTGAGCCTGGCATGACTAAGTCTTGGTCGGAGTCCAGCCCAGATGAAGTCAGAACAAGCTCTACGTAGTGTGGAGAAGAAGGCGTTAGGAAGCTTAATCGGGACTGTCTGCAGCAGATACAGGATTTGGGGCAATATATTCATCTTGATTGCGGCAGCTCTGCCGAACCAAGAGAAGGGCCTCGTAGACCAGTGTTTAAGGTCCTTCAGGAAGAGTTGGAGTAATGGGAGATAGTTGGTACAGTATAGGTCTGTCAGGGAGGAAGGGAGCTGAATACCTAGGTAAGTGATCGAGCGGGCGTTCCATTTGAATGGAAAATTGGTTTGGCATTGCGTGCAGATATCAGAGGGGAGAGTGACGTTGAGGGCAATAGATTTAGAGAAATGTATTTGTAAATTGGCTAGGTGGTTAAAGGTAGTAAGGTCTGCGAGAAGATTCGGGAGTGACGTGAGAGGCTCTGTTAAGAAGAGAAGGACATTGTCGGCGAAGGCCGCTACCTTATAGTTGTGGTGGTTGATGTCAATTCCCTTGATGTCTGGGTTGTCCCTGAGGCGTCTCAACATTGCCTCAAGTGTGAGGATGAAGACTAGTGGGGAGAGGGGGCATCCTTGTCGGGTCCTGTTGGAGATGGAGAAGGCGTTCGATAGGTGGCCATTGACACGGACCCTGGCAGTGGGATTCGTGTAGAGTGCGAGGATAAAATGAAGCATACGCAGGGGAAGGCCTAGGAATCGCAGGGGTTCTGACATGTAGTCCCAGGCCACTCTATTGAACACCTTTTTAGCGTCAAGGGAGAGGAGGAATCCTTGTTTGTGGTGTGGTGTGAGCCAGTGGTGGATAGAGAAGGCTTTGAGGGTATTGTCCCTTGCTTCTCTGCCAGGGACAAAACCAACCTGGTCTAAATTTACAAGTTGGGGCAGGAGGGGGAGAAGTCTATTGGCAAGTATTTTTGCATACCACTTGAGGTATAGGGAGATAGGTCTGTAGTTGGAGACCTCAGATGTATCCTTCCCCGGTTTAGGTATGACCACAACATGTGCCATGAGCATGTCTCTAGGGGGTGTGACAGGATCACTTAATGAATTGAAGGCCGAAACGAAAAGGGGAGTCAGGTAGTCCATATAGGTCTTATAGTATCCAACCGTCAGTCCGTCCGGGCCAGGGCTTTTTCCAGGCTTCATTTGCTTTAGCGCCACTTTTGCTTCCTCAACAGTTAGTGGGGTATCTAATTCCTGAGACCTAGCAGCAGGGATGGGCGTAGGGCAATATCGGGATAAAAAGTCTCTGATTGCCTGTTGTCTGGAGGGAGAGTCAGGAGTGGGCCCGTTAGGAGTTATGTTGTAGAGCTGAGTGTAGTATGTAACAAACTGTTCAGCTATGTCAGGGGTTGAGTTGAGTTTGCGACCTGCCGAGTCAGTCAGAGAGTGGATTGTCGTGGAGGCTTTTTTGGCTTGTAAAGCTCTAGCCAGTAGCCTACCTGCCTTCTTGCCACATTCATAGAAAGTCTTTTGGGAAAGTATAAATTTACGTTTAAGTTCTAGTCCTAGAAGGTCCAGTAATTCCTTTCTGGATTGTGAGAGGGCCTGGAGGGTGACAAGGGCCTGGGAGAGTTTATGTGATTTTTCTAGTCGTTGAATTCGGGCAGTAAGGTCTAGGAGATGTTTTCGCTTTTCCCGGTAACGCTTGGCGGCAGCAGCAGCTATTAGGGTTCCCCGAATTACACATTTGTGTGCTTCCCAGTTAATAAGCGGGGAGGTGTAGGTGGGTTTATTTTCTTCGAAATATTGTTGGATACGGAGCTCGGTGTCATGAGCGATGGTCGGATCCGTGAGCAACGAGTGGTCTAGCGTCCAGGACCGTGAGCAAGAGCGTTTATCGGGGAAGGCCAGGGTGACGGAGAGGCTGAGGGGTTGGGGTGGTAGGTAGGTATGAGGATGCCCCACTGAGGGTGATGTACCACCTAGCGTAAAGTAGGGGGGGGGTTGCCCTGGGGTGAAAGAAGCGCGAGTAACTGGTAGTAGGGGGGGAGGGAGGTAGGGTGTTAGGTAAGTTCCGGAGACAGGTGGGAGCCTGCTCACCTATCTGAATTTATAGGTACTCGCGGTTGCGGTACGTCCAGAGATGGTCAGTGGTGTGATAGGAATAGGGGTGGTGACAGTAATTGAGTTTGCGGAGGACCACTGTGTGGGAGAAGGTTTGTCTTGTGAGGATGGAATCAGGAGGGTCGACAGACAAGCAGCCATTTAGGGGTTAATGGCAGCATAACAATGGGACTAAGATGGTTTAGTATGTGACGGTGAGCTGAAAGGTTTCGACATTTCAGAGAACTTGGGACTTAGGGTGGAAAGTAAGACCCTAGTGGGAGACGAGGTTTCTCAGTCGTTAGAGCCCGCAGAGTCTGCAGGGCGGGACTTCGAGAGTGGGGGCATGTAAACGGTAAGGGATACAATGCTGTTGAGGCATACAAATAAACAGAACCTTTGTAAATCTAAAACATACTATAACTTCCGTTAAATCGAGTGCAACAATAGAAACAATCTACAAGCGACCCAGGAATAGAGTGATAGCACTTATGGTGTATAAAAGGGAGAGGGAGAAGGGACTATGTGCCACCGAAGAGAGATAATCAGGCAGGGAGGAGAAGGAAGAGTGAAGAAGAAAAGAAAGGGGAGAGATAGGAGTAGGCCTAGGAGGGTACAAGATTAGCCTAAAGGCAGCGGAGCATACATTGTCCAAATGGGTCGGGAGACATCCGCTTCATAATGGGGGTGTGTAGAGTGTGTAGTCCTCCCGAGGATGGCGGCACGTTAAGGGGGATAGAGAGGCTTGTGGTGGGGAAGAGAGGAGAGGTGAGGTGAAGGAGTGTGGGCTGTAGATCTCGGGCTCAGCCACAGGAGGGCGCATGAAGTTTGCAAGATTAAGCACTAGATCATGATGAGGAGTATAGGAAGTTATGAGGAATGAGAGGTTAGGGACAGTCGTGGGAGGTGGAGGAGCAGGAAGGCAAGATAGAGGAATATGCATCAAACAGTACTTAAGGCAATTTGACAATGTGGCAATACAGTAAGTATATTCTCACCTCGGGGGCACGAACCCGGGGGCACGAACGAGGGGGGGTTCCCTGAACGCAACAGGAGCGTGTCGTGTCCCCAGTAAGAGGAACGGTAGACTTGGGTAACAGGAGCACAATAAAGCAAAGTCTAAATCGTAGGATGACAATAAAAAAGAAAAAAAGGGGGTTGCCACATCACTGCACGTCTCTTACTGTCTTTGAGAAGAGTGGTAGGCATCATCTGGGCAGTACAGCTTTCTCTGTCGCCGTAAGAGGGTTATGGCTCGATTAGGTGGCAACGTCAGGGAAGGGCAGACAGAGGCGGCTCAGTGAAAAAACAAGCTGTGGCATCGCCGCATTCCATCGGACAGTTCCGGTAGTTAGGTTTAGGTAGGCTCTGTCCCAAGGGGGGGTTCATCCTCTATTCCTGGGGGCAAGTGAGTGATGAGAACCTAGTGATCGCGGCGTGCTCTGCGGGGCCGCCGGAGTGTTGGAGGGCGGGTGGTCAGGCATCCGAGCCAGGCTCGGTCTAGCGGTAGAGGGCGAACACCTTCGCCGAAAGCGGGAGGTTTGGGCTTCCATTTGCTCCTCTCTATCCAGGTGGCGAAGCATCCCACGTACATCAAAGTCCGCGTACCAGTTAGGGAGATCCACAACGGGGATATCCAGAGTCTTGCAGAACTCATCTAGCTCCTCTGGAACACGCAGCAGGGCAGACCGGCCATGATGAGAGGCAGAAAGCGCGAACGGGAATTTCCAGCGGTATTGGATTCCTCTGGTGCGCAATACATCTAGCAGAGGATGGAGGTCAGTGCGATTACGGAGGGTGATGGCTGACAGGTCCTGGTAGATGTGAACAGTATGGCCGTCATGGAGAAACTGAGCCTTCGTACAAGCCTTACAGAGGACCTCCTCTTTAGTTTGGAAGTCTATCAGGCAACAGACCACATCTCTGGGGGGATCTGCGTCCTTACCGCGGGGTCTCAGGGCTCTGTGGATCCGTTCCATGGGGATCTGCGTCTAAGGGGGTTTGCCGAGAATGCCGTTGAGGAGCTCCGTGACGGCCGGGAGAATGTGGTCCGGGTCCACCGTTTCAGGTAGGCCTCTAATTCTCAAGTTATGGCGGTGGCGGCCTCTATTGTCCAAATCCTCGAGATGTCTTTGGATGTCACGGAGCTGCAAAGTGTGGATGTCCAGCCTGTGGTCGACTTGTTTGAGAGCCGTGCGGTGCTGGGCCGTGGTATTTCCCACCTCATGCATGCGGCTTGTAATGGCGCGAATCTCTTGCGTGAGATCAGAGATGGCCGTGAAGAGCGTGGATTTAATATCCGCTGCCACATTGTGAAGGTCTGTTAGGCTCGGCTGTTGAGGGGTCTGCGGCATCTGGGCTCCTTGTGAAGGCAGCGGGAGGAAGGTGGGGGAGAGCACAATCCCAGGAGCCGTTTGTGAGGGGACTGAGGAAGGGGACGAGGCCGCCATGTTGGACCTCTGGGAGCGAAAGATGTCCGGGATAGCCTGGGTCGGCCGACCATCTGTGTCCCGTGGAGAGCGAGATCTGGTCGTCGAAGAGCTTCTGGATGAAGTTCCCATACTTTGTGGGTGGAATAGAGGCGATCGTCCCGTGGTAGGAGCAGAGATTCGGCTGCTGTCTGTCGGAGCTCTGGAGCTATGCAGCCATCTTCTTCCAAGGCAAACCACGCCCCCAGGACTCACTTTCATAATCCAGGGTGCTACTATCCTTTTCCTTGTGTCTGGGAACAAATAGCCCAGTTTCAGCTAGACCAATATACACAGCTTCCTTGTAACTCAGATGCTGTGGCTATTGCAAAACTAGCTTACCAGCCTCACACTATAAGCCCTAATGTGGTACATCAATATGGGTGAATCTAGTGAAGAGTAGAGTTGAGCGGACACCTGGATGTTTGGGTTCGGCCGAACTTTGGAAAAAAGTCCGGGTTCGGGACCCGAACTTGACCCCAAACCCGAACCCCTTTGAAGTCAATGGGGAATTTTTGACTACTAAAATTTCTTTAAAAAACCAATGGAAAGGGCTAGAGGGCTGCAAATGGCAGCAAAATGTTGGTAAGCGCATGGCAAGTACTCTGCAAACAAATGTGGATAGGGAAATAACTTAAAATAACATAAAATATATTTAAAAAAAATCTTGACCTAGGAGTACGAGGTCCTTATGGAGTAGGAGGTGGCGGTGGATGTGGCGGTGTAGGTGGAAGTGGCGGTGGAGGAGGACGAGGTAGCCAACACAGGTTTTTGTTTTTAATTAATTAATTAATTCATTATATTAGGGTACACCCCAAAAGGTACGGACAAGTCCTGTGGGATCCATGCCTTGTTCATTTTAATAAACGTATCACGGTAGTTACAGATAAACTCACCAAGGCCAAGATGCTGAGGGCGGCTCCCTTTGCGACCTAGCGCGATCCGCCCCCTGGAGTGGGTACAGGGGAACGGACGCACCGGGAGGCACCAGTACCGACAGGTGGACGAAGACTGGGTCCGTGGAGCAGAGACTGATCCGGAAGCAGGTCACTGGGGTCAGCCGAGGAAGCACACAGAGATAGTCCGGAAGTCCAGATAGCTGGAGCTGGGAACAAGCAGAAGATTAATCCGGGAAACAGGCCGTGGTCAGGAGGGTTGGAGAGATCAGGAAGTCCGATAGTTCAAGCCAAAGGTCAAGAGCAGGAGACAGCAGCAGTCCGGTAACAATAGCCAAAGGTCAAAGGATCAGGATCAAAAGGTCGTAGGTATCAGATTCACTTAGAAGCTGTGACAAGCCAGCAACCAGACAGGAGGAAGAGGCTGGCTTAAATAGCCCGCCTAAGCCACTGATTGGCCAGATGGAGAGCGTGTCCGTGCGCGCCCGTGCGCGCGCCCGCGCCGCGCGCCTATACCGCGCACACGCGCGCCTAATACGTGCACGCGCGCGCCCGAGCCGCGCACGCGCGCGCTCGTGGTAAACGGCCGCGAACGGGCAGCTCTAATGCCCTGACAGTGCCCCCCCCAAGGGGCGGGCTCCGGACGCCCAAACTGTTCATCAACTCCGGGTGGTCTTGATGGAAAGTTCGGATCAGCCGAGGGGCATGTAAATTTCTGGAAGGCTCCCAGGAATTGTCCTCAGGAGGATAACCTTTCCACTTGATTAAGTACTGAAGTTGCCTCCCCCTCTTTCGACAACTCAGAATGGATTCCACCTCGAATTCCTTTTCACCTTCAATCACCACCGGAGGCGGTGGGAGTTCTTCTCTTCCAGGGAAGGTGTCTGGTATGAAAGGCTTGAGCAGGGATGCATGAAAGACAGGATGGATCCTGTAGGAGTCCGGTAATTCTAGTTCAAAAGCCACAGGGTTGATCTTCCGCTTGATTTTAAATGGGCCGATGAACCTAGGGCCAAGTTTCCGGGAAGGGATTGGTAGTTTGAGGTTTGTGGCCGATAACCAGACCTTTTCGCCAACTTTGAAGTTCGGGCAGTCCTTCCTCCCCCTGTCGAAAAACTTCTTGTAACTCTTTTGGGCTTGGTGCATGGTCTCCTGGAGTTTCTGGAAGTTTTGTTGCATGGCAACTATACGTTCCTGGACAGCTGGGACCGATATTTCAGGAATGGAGTCCGGAAGGAAGGAAGGATGATATCCGAGGTTGGCCCAAAACGGGGTCTGATTAGTAGATGAGTGAACCGAATTGTTGTAGGCAAACTCTGCCGCTGGTAGCAAAGATGCCCAGTCGTCTTGAGATGATGAACAAAAACAACGGAGGTATTGCTCCAACGTTTGGTTGGTCCTCTCTGTCTGGCCATTGGACTGTGGGTGGTAGGCAGACGAGAGGCAGATCTTAATTTCAAGCGACTTGCAGAGCTCCCTCCAGAACTTAGAAGTAAACTGCACACCCCTGTCTGACACGATGCTCTTGGGTGCCCCATGGAGTCTTATGATTTCCTTAAAAAAAAATGTGGCTGTCTCAGTCGCGGAGGGTGTACCAATCATAGGCAGGAAGTGTGCTAATTTAGACAGTCGGTCAATTACCACTAGAATCGTAGTAAAGCCTTCGAAGGGAGGCAGATCCACAATGAAATCCATTGAAACATCTGTCCAGGGGCGTTCCGGAACAGGAAGAGGTTTGAGTAGGCCCCAGGACTTGGTGTTCGGACCCTTACAATGCTGGCAGCGGGTACAAGAAGACACGTAGGTCTTACAGTCTAATTTCCATTTCGGCCACCAGAAAGAGCGTCCGATCAACTCCGCGGTCTTCCGTGCTCCGAAGTGGCCTGCCAGCTTGTGATCGTGGAATGTGCTTAACACTAATTGCCTTGTTTCTGTAGGTACAAAGACTTTGCCCCGTGACCACAGTAGACCGTCTTGTTTCTCCAGAGAGAGTGCCAGTTGCTCGGTGCATTGGTCGGAGGACCTTTTAAGAGAGGTCAGTAGGTCAATTGGAGAAATTAATAAAAAGTTCTTGGGGGTTAGGATGGTACTAGGCTCCAGCGGATCGGGCGTTTCGGTGAACATTCTGGAAAGGGCGTCTGCTTTCCCATTCTTAGACCCCGGTCTGAAAGTGATGTGGAACTGAAAACGGGTGAAGAACAAGGCCCAGCGAGCTTGTCTTGGTCTTAGGCGTTTGGCGGATCGCAAGTATTCCAGGTTTTTATGGTCCGTAAAAATCAGAATGGGGTGAAGGGCACCTTCCAGGAGATACCTCCATTCCTCCAAGGCAAACTTAATGGCCAGTAATTCCCGGTCACCGACGTCATAGTTTCTTTCCGGAGAGCTTAGTTTCCGTGAAGCATAAGCTACAGGGTGTAGCAGAGATTTAGGTCCCTGTCTCTGCGATAAGATGGCTCCGATGGCGATTTCCGAGGCGTCCACCTCCAAGATAAAGGGCAAGGTTGGGTCTGGGTGTTTTAGAACAGGTGCGGAAGAAAACACGGTCTTGAGCTTTGTGAATGCCTCCTGTGCTTCCTGGGACCAGTGGAAACGACATCCCTGCTGGGTTAGTTTGGTAATAGGGGACACAGTGGATGAAAAGCCGGTAATGAATCTTCGGTAAAAGTTGGCAAAGCCAATAAACCGCTGTACCCCCTTTTTGTCGGTCGGAGCTGGCCAGTCCTGGACTGCCTTGACTTTCTGCGGATCCATGGATATCCCATTGGTCGAGATGATAAAGCCCAAGAACTGAATGGTGGTCTTTTCAAATTCGCATTTCTCAGCTTTAAGATATAATTTATGTTGCCTGAGGATGGCCAGGACTTGTTTAACGTGGACCCGGTGCACTTTAAGGGATACTGAGAAGATGAGGATGTCATCTAGATAGACGACCAGGAAGTCATCCAGGAATTGGCGGAAAATGTCATTTACCAGGTGCTGGAATGTGGCAGGGGCATTACAGAGACCGAAAGGCATCACTAGGTATTCAAAGTGGCCAAACCTTGACCTGAAAGCTGTCTTCCACTCGTCTCCAGGCCGGATTCGGATAAGGTTGTAGGCACCCCGGAGGTCGAGTTTGGAGAAGACCCGGGCTGAACGGAATCGCTGGAACAGTTCCGGGATCAGGGGTAACGGATACCGGTTATTGATGGTTATTTTATTCAACTCCCGATAATCGATGCACGGCCTGAGGGAGCCATCTTTTTTTTCGACGAAGATTCCTGCCCCGGCTGGGGAAGAGGAAGGACGAATGAATTTCTTTTCTAAGTTTTCGTCGATGTAAGCCTTAAGGGCTACTAATTCAGTCTCTGATAAAGGAAAAATTCTCCCGAAAGGGATCTTAGAACCAGGCAACAGGTCAATAGGGCAGTCGTATGACCGGTGCGGAGGAAGGCGGTCTGCCTGCTGTTTGTCAAACACGTCTCTATATTCTGAGTAAACTGCGGGAACGTGTTGGAGGTCTTCTGACGCTGTCATCAAGGTAGCATAAGCGGGTTTAGTAGGTATGAGGCAATGTTGGGCACAATAGACTGAGGGGAATTTGATCTCCTTTTCGCACCAGTCTATACTGGGTTGGTGCACTTGTAGCCATGGAAGCCCCAAGATGATGGGGGCCAGAGGAGACGGGATAAGGTCTAGGCACAGGTACTCTTGGTGTCCGGTATCCGAGACGGCAGGAATAGGTAGGGTTTCGTGGGTAACAAGTCCTGAGCGGGGGAGTGAGCCGTCTGCCAGATGGATCTGTAAGGGGAAGTCCTTAGGACGACAGGGGATCTGCAGCTTCTGGGCCAGGGCGGAGTCCACAAAGCAGCTGCAGGCCCCAGAGTCAACGATGGCCGGTAGCCGGGTCGCCCCCTCCGGGAGCTGTAGGGAGAGAAAGAGGATAACATAAGTCTGAGGTAAGTTGGTAATGTGGTAATTGAAGGTGGATGATGGACTACTGTAGACTTACTGGGTCTAATGGGACAAGTGCGGAGGAAGTGGCCTGCTCCACCGCAATACAGGCACAGATTTGACTGGCGTCTACGCTGCCTCTCTTCAGGCGTGAGGGGAGCCCGGACCATCCCGAGTTGCATGGGCTCAGGATCCTGAAGCGAGAAAGCGGGCGGAACCGGGAGAGGCGGAGGAGCTGGAGGGAACCTTGGTGGGGTCCAGCTGGGGCAGGTGGCTTGACAGCGTTCTGAACGTCGCTCACGTAGGCGTCTGTCAAGTTGGGTAGCTGATTGAATCAATGCTTCCAAAGTGGCAGGTGGATCAATTCTAGCTAGTTCGTCCTTGAGGGACTCTGAGAGACCTTGGCGGAATTGATATTTTAGGGAGGCCTCATTCCACCCTGTGTCAGCAGACCACTTTCGGAATTCCGCAATAAAGTCCTCCACTGGTCTCCTCCCTTGATTCAGCTGGTGGAGAGTAGGGGGTCATCATACTGTACAGTTCAGACATGTTTTTAAAGAAGGTGTCTAGAGTGTCCAGTATTGGGCTCTTCTGTTCCAGTAGGCTGTGTGCCCAAGCCTGTGGCTCGTCCACGAGCAAAGAAATCACAAAGCCTACTTTTACGGCTTCCGAACAGAAAGTTCTAGGTTGCAGGGCCAGGTACAGTGAGCAGGCATTTTTGAACGCCCGGAATTTCTTGCGGTCGCCAGAGAATCGCTCATGTGTTGGGACGCGAGGTTCTGGGTGAGTAACAACCATTGCTGGTCCTGGAGAAGACTGGGAGGTAGATGCTCCCATAGCTGGAGCCGCGGGAGGGGCCGTGGGTCCAGGCGTGACAGCCATTTGTTGGAGGCGACCATCCATTTGTACGTATCTGTCCTGCAACTTCTGTACCGCGTCGGTTAGTGCTGAGACTTGTAGGCAAAGAGTCTCAAAGGGAGAGCGCGCCCTGTCGGCCTCGGACATCTGGCTGGCTTGTACTATCACGGTAGTTACAGATAAACTCACCAAGGCCAAGATGCTGAGGGCGGCTCCCTTTGCGACCTAGCGCGATCCGCCCCCTGGAGTGGGTACAGAGGGACGGACGCACCGGGAGGCACCGGTACCGACAGGTGGACGAAGACTGGGTCCGTGGAGCAGAGACTGATCCGGAAGCAGGTCACTGGGGTCAGCTGAGGAAGCACACAGAGATAGTCCGGAAGTCCAGATAGCTGGAGCTGGGAACAAGCAGAAGATTAATCCGGGAAACAGGCCGTGGTCAGGAGGGTTGGAGAGATCAGGAAGTCCGATAGTTCAAGCCAAAGGTCAAGAGCAGGAGACAGCAGCAGTCCGGTAACAATAGCCAAAGGTCAAAGGATCAGGATCAAAAGGTCGTAGGTATCAGATTCACTTAGAAGCTGTGACAAGCCAGCAACCAGACAGGGGGAAGAGGCTGGCTTAAATAGCCCGCCTAAGCCACTGATTGGCCGGATGGAGAGCGCGCCCGTGCATGCGCCCGTGCCGCGCGCCTATACCGCGCACGCGCGCGCCCGAGCCACGCACGCGCGCGCTCGCGGTAAACGCCCGCGAACGGGCAGCTCTAATGCCCTGACAGAACGTGAGCGTGTCCACATTGGCTCTGGACAGGCGGCTGAGCTTGTCTGTGATAACGCCCCCTGCCGTGCTAAATACACGTTCAGATAATACACTGGCTGCAGGGCAGGCCAGCACCTCCAAGGCGTAAAGGGCAAGCTCAGGCCATGTGCCCAATTTGGAGACCCAGATGTTTAAGGGGGCAGACCCGTCATTCAGTACGTGTAGGCGTGTGCACACATACTGCTCCACCATATTGGTGAAATGCTGCCTCCCGCTAAAACGTTTCATATCAGCTGGTGGTGCTGTTTGTTTTGGCGTGCTGACAATCTTTTCCACATTTCGGCCATGCTAACCCTGCCTTCTGAGGTGCTGGAGGTGCCCCGGCTGCGTTGGCGACCTCTTCCTCCTCCTCTGCCTTCGCCTTGTGCTTCCACTGTGCCCCCGCTGTCAGGTGGGAATTCCACCAGCACCGCGTCTACCAGTGTGCGCTAGTACTCGCGCATCTTGCGATCACGCTCCGATGAGGAAAATAAGGACGGTACATTGTCCTTGTAACGGGGATCCAGCAGCGTGGCCACCCAGTAATCGGCACCTGTTAAAATGTGGGCACACGGCGGTCGTTGTGGAGACACTGCAGCATGTAATGTCTCATGTGTGCCAGGCTGCCCAGAGGCAACGAAAAGCTGTCCTCTGTGGGAGGTGTATCGTCTGTGTCCTCTGTATCCCCCCAGCCACGCACCAGTGATGGCCATGAGCTGGTCTCGGTGCCACCCTGCTGTGAACATGGTTCCTCCTCCTCCTCCATCTCCTCCCCCTCATCCTCCACCTCGTCATCCTCCAGAACTGTGCCCTTGCTGGACAATTGTGGACCTGGCATTTGTTGGTGCAGGAACCCAACCTCGGAGCCACTTGTGAATGACTGCCCTGAAAGCCTTGGAAATGATCCCGATTCCTCCTCCTGTGCCACATCCTCTTCCATCATTGCCCGAAGTGTTTTTTCAAGGAGGCATAGAATTTGGATAGTAATGCTGAGAACGGCGTCATCGGCACTGGCCATGTTGGTGTAGTACTCGAAACAGCGCAAAAAGGCACACAGGTCTCGCATGGAGGCCCAGTTATTGGTGGTGAAGTGGTTCTGTTCCACAGAGCGACTCACGCGTGCGTGCTGCAGCTGAGACTCCACTATCGCCTGCTGCTGCTCGCACAGTCTGGCCAGCATGTGCAAGGTGGAGTTCCACCTTGTGGGCACGTCACATATGAGGCGGTGAGCGGGAAGGCCGAAGTTACGCTGCAGCGCTGACAGGCAAGCAGCAGCAGGGTAAGAACACCGAAATTGCGCACAGACGGCCCGCACTTTCTGCAGCAGCTGTGGCATATTGGGGTAACTTTTAAGGAACCTCTGCACCACCAAATTCAGCACATGCGCCAGGCAAGGGGTGCGTAAAACCGGCTAGGCCCAGAGCTGCTACGAGATTTCGCGCATTATCGCACACCACCAGGCCCGGCTTGAGGCTCACTGCCGCCAACCACTCATTGATCTGTTGTTCTATGTCACTCCACAACTCCTGCGCGGTGTGGGTTTTTTCCCCCAAACAGTAAAGTTTTAAAACTGCCTGCTGTCGTTTACCCATGGCTGTGCTGAAGTTGGTCGTGAATGTGTTACGCTGACCGGATGAGGAGGCAGTAGAGGATGAGGAAGCGGAGTAGGAGGAGTTAGCAACAGGAGGCAAACTGAAGCGCCCTGCAATCCTCGGTGGTGGAAGGACATGCGCCAAACTGCTATCCGCCTCAGGCCCAGCCGCCGCTGCATTTACCCAGTGCGCTGTTAGGGAGATATAACGTCCCTGACCGTGCTTACTGGTCCACGTATCCTGATGGCGCTGTGCAGTGCACACCTTATTTTGTCCCCCACTTGGTTGTGCAGGTAAGGGATGGCTCGCCTGGAAAAGTAGTGGCGGTTGGGCACGACGTACTGTGGGACAGCCAATGCCATCAGGCTTTTAAAACTCTGCGTCTCCACCAGACGGAATGACAGCATTTCAAGGCCAGGAATTTTGAAATGCTGGAATTCAGGGCCAGGGATTGCGGGTGGGTAGGGGGGTACTTCCTCTTCCGCTCCAGTGTCTGGGAGATAAAGAGATGAACGCTTCCATGGGACATTGTGGAGATGGTTGGTGACCCAGGTGGTAGTGTTGCTTGCCGATTCTCTGATTGCGGGGTGGCAGATGCTACTGTCACTACAGAGGTGGATGAAGAGGCCGAGACTGAAGCAGAAGAGGAAGCAGGAGGAGCCAGAGACCCTTCTTGGTTTTTGAGGCGTCTACTTCACTGCAGCTTGTGCTTTGCACTTAGATGCCTGGTCATGCGAGTTGTGCTCAGGTTGAGAACGTTTATGCCTCGCTTCAGGCTCTGATTGCACAGCGTGCAAACCACTCGTGTCTTGTCATCAGCACATTGTGTGAAGAACTGCCATGCTAGGGAACCCCTTGGACCTGGCTTTGGTGCGCTCGGTCCCTTGCTGCGTTGGGCAGTAGCAGGCGTCTACTGTCTAGGGGACGGACGCTCTGCTTTTGCACCCTGCTCCCTCTTCTGCTGTGCTGGTGGCTCTGTGCGACCACCGCCTCTTCCCCCGAACTACGCAGGTCACCTGAATGACGTTGATTCCATGTGGGGTTCGAGGACCTCATCGTCCTCCACATCATCTTCCACCCAGTCTTCACCCCTGCCCTCCTTGTCAGTCTGCACAATTGCAAAAGCCGCAGCAGTTGGCAACTGTGTTTCTTCATCATCCGAGACGTGCTGTGATGGTCCCCCCATGCACTCATCTTGAAACATAAGTGGTTGGGCATCGGTGCACTCAATCTCTTCCACTTCTGGGGCAGGGCTAGGTGGATGGCCCTGGGAAAACATGCTAACAGAGTCATCATAAAGCAGAAGAGACTGCTGCATGATTTGGGCTCAGACTGCTTGGCTGATTTGCAAGGGGGTGAGGTGAAAGACTGATGGACATCAGCTGCAGGTGCCAACTCTGATCTTTCAGCACAAGACTGGTTGGGAGACAATGTGAAGGAACTGGAGGCACTGTCAGCAACCCAATCTACTACCGCCTGTTCTGCTCCTGGCCTCAACATTCGTAGAGCCGGATTAGGCCCCACCAAATACCGCTGCAGGCTCTGTCGCCTACTCGCACCTGAGGAAGGTGTTTCACTTGTGCGTTTAGATGGCACAGATCGACCACGTCCTCTCCCTGCAACAGGAGCTCCACCAGCAGCACCACGACCTTGGCCACGTCCCTTATTTGACGTTCTCCTCATATTTCTCAAATGTAGGATCTTTCCCTAAATGGGTGTTTTTTGAATAGCACAATAGAAGAACAGAATATAAAGGGTGTATCTCACACGTACAGATATGCAGGAAACGCACCAAAACAATTTTTATTTTCCCTAAATGGGTGGAGCATACACTGGAGGAAACACTGCAAAATATATTTTTTTGCCCTAAATGGGTGTTTTTTTGAATAGAACAATAGAAGAACACTAGCTAAAGTGTTTATCTCACACGTACAGATATGGAGGAAACACTGCAAAATATATTTTTTTGCACCAAACTGTGTGTTTTTTGAATAGAACAGTAGAAGAACACTAGCTAAAGTGTTTATCTCACACGTACAGGTATGGAGGAAACACTGCAATTTTTTTTTGTTGCCCTAAATGGATGTTTTTGAATAGCACAATAGAAGAAAAGTATCTTGCAGAGTATCTCACAGTAACATATGCAGTGTTGGTGTACTTATGCCTCGCTTCCACTGAGCAGATCGGTTCGGGTCGCTTGGAACGGAACAGTTCAGAACGGTCCGATCTATTCTGGTGAATGTTTCCACTGCCAGTCGGACCACCAGGGCCATACAGGTTTTAGAAAAAAAATCCCTCTCGTGATGTCACACTAGTGCGACGAGAAACGTGATGCAGCGTCACTCAGTGTCAACCAAAGAACAAAAAAACCAACAATGGAGGTCATTCAGCAGCTCGTGTTTTCTCTGCTAGCCTTTTGGTTCTTTATAGGCAAAATACATGCCGCATTGTATGAGAGAAGATTGCAAGCGGCCAGGAGAAACACAGCAGAAAAGAAAAGGAAACTTTTAGCTTGGATGTGTAGCCGGGAGGAGAAGTAGACAGCAGCGCTATAGGGTAAGCACAACTGACCGACTTAACTGAAACACACACACTGACCCACACACACACTGACCAACACACACACTGAACCACACACACACTGACCCACACACACAAAACACACTGACCCACACACACACACTAACCCACACACACACACACTGACCCACCAATATGACACACACACCGACCTACCAACCAACCTGACATACACATTGACTTGAAAGATGTTTATTTTTTGACATATGTTACCATTTCTATTTTTTTCAGATGCTTCTCCTTTTGGCAAAGCAGACCAGTGATTTGGGCTTTCCCTCGTGCCAATGATTGGTGGAATGTGACCGTCCCAGGATTTACACACAGACAGTGGGTGCAGAATTTCAGGATGTCAGAGGAAACCTTCTCCTTCCTTTGTGCCAAGCTATGCCCAGTAATGGAAAAGAGAAATACAAACTTCAGAGCCAGTTTGCCTGTGAGGAAGAGAGTTGTCATTGCACTGTGGAAGCTGGCTACCAACAGTGAATACAGGAGTATAGGCCATCTTTTCGTTGTGAGCAAATCTTCAGTGTGTCGGTGTGTGCAGGACTTCTGTAAGGCTGTGTGCACATTGCTAGCTCCTGACATTGTGCATTTTCCGGACAGGGAAAAGCTTAAAGAAATGGCTGAGTACTTTGAGAACAGGTGGGGCCTTCCACAGTGTGTTGGTGCTATTGATGGCTCACACATACCAATAATAGCACCACAAGAATACCACACCGACTACTTCAACCGAAAAGGCTGGCATTCCATCATCCTCCAGGCAGTAGTGGATGGCAAGGGACTGTTCTGGAATGTGAATGTAGGAAAGCCTGGGAGTTTGCATGATGCTCGGGTTCTCCGATTGTCAACACTTTGGGATTGGGTTGGCCAGGGAGGACTCTACCCGGTGAGCACTAAGAACATTTGTGGGGTGAATGTTGGCTACTATGTGCTTGGAGACTCTGCCTACCCTTTACAAAATTGGCTTCTGAAACCATTTCCTGACAATGGGCGCCTAACAACAGAGCAGAAAACCTACAACAAGAAAACATCCAGGGTACGTGTTGTAGTGGAAAATGCTTTTGGAAGACTTAAGGGTAGGTGGAGGTGTCTTATGAAGAGGAATGACAGTGACATTCAACTTACCAAATCCATGGTCCTAACTTGCTGCACTCTTTTTTTTTTCACTGTGTACTTTTTTATTGATGATATTATTCAGTGTTTACATTTATCATACATTTCATGCCATTATACAAATATAGAATACAGATCATATTGACATTTAATAAATATATAAAAGTGCTCTTTCCACCCTTGCTTCTTTTCTATGCTATATTCTTTTTCCTTTTTCTTTGTGCATAGTTTGTGTGTTTTTCCTATTAACCCCCCTCCCTCCCTCCCTTCCCTCCCCTCCCTGCCCACACTACCTTGTCATCTTGTCACATATTTTACATCATTTTATTTTTCTTATTTTTCTTATTTTTTTTTCTCTACTCTATTCCTTGTATTTAATTCCGTAGTCTGTCCCTTATCAGTTGTGGCGGAGATAGTCTATCATCACATAGCCATGTGTGCCATATCTGGTCAAATTTCCCCAAATCCCCCCTACGGCTATATGTTAATCTCTCTCTAGTAAGTAGTGAGTTTACTAGTGTAACCCATTGTCTTACTGTAGGGACCTCTGGTGCCATCCAGTATCGTGCTATTAGTTTTCTTGCTAGGTACATTACTCTGGTTAGCATTATATAAATCCCTTTGGGGAATGTTTCCACCTCTATGACTCCCAATATATAGACCAGGGGATCCAATGGGATAGGGGTCTGTATTAGTCTATTTATGCATTGGGATATCTCCTCCCAGTATCGGTGTAACTTTGGACATCTCCAGATCAGATGTATAAAGTCACCCTGGTGTATTTTGCATTTCGGGCATAGCGGTGAGTCTCTACCTCCCCATCTATACATCTGCTCTGGTGTTCTATATGCCCGATGCAAAATAAATAGTTGTGACAATCTATGTGATGCTGATATCGATACATCAGGTATACAATCTACGGCTCTTTTCCAAGTACTTTCATTTATATTCCCTAGATCTTCAACCCATTTACTGCAACATTTTAAAGAGGTATAGTCCTGGGCTCTAGATAACAGATCGCTGTATATTTTAGATATTAAACCTTTCCGTTCTTCTGTTCCGAGAACTGCCTGAACTAAGGGGGGTACGGTTATAGTTAAAGATTGAGTTTTTTGTTGTACCTGCAGCGCATGCCGAAGTTGGAGGTACTGAAAGAATCCCTTTGAATTCAGCTTATATTCCTGGCACAGCCGTTCATACGTCTTCAGCACCTCCCCTTCGTATAGCTGCTCAATGAAATATATCCCTTTCTCCCTCCATCCAGCAAATCCCTCTAGCTTCTGCAGTTCCGGGTATCTTGGATTATACCATATCGGGGTATAGGGCAACGGTCCCCCTATTTCCAAGATTTTCCTGACCTCCCTCCAAACCCTTCTAAGCAAAACACCTGTTGGGGCGGAGCGTGGTATACTTGGCAAATCCATTTCCAAATGAGAGGCGGCCTTTAGTATGGGGTCACCTCTCGTTACCAGCGCGCAAATAGAGTCCTCATTCTTTTTCTGTCCCCATCCTGCTAGATGTTGGATCTGGGCAGCTAAAAAATAAGTTTTAGGATGTGGGACTGCAAGGCCTCCTCTATCCTTTCTGAGCTGAAGGGTGGCTAGGCTGATCCTAGCCACCTTCTTCTTCCATATCAAGCTTCTCATTAATGTTTCTATTTGTTTAAACCATTTATTTGTAATCCACATTGGGGAATTATGGAAGAGGTACAAGAGCTGTGGTGCCCAAATCATTTTGATTAAATTTGCCCGTCCTACCACCGATAATGGGAGTTTGCACCAACTGTTGCATTTCTCCTTCTGCCTGACCAGTAGTGGGCCCAGATTTAGCTGAAGGTACTCCGCCGGGTCTGGGGATACCACTACTCCTAAATATTTAAAACTATTACTTATGACTATCTGCTCCGCTCCAGGTGGCAGTGGTCCCTCCATTTTGTCTATAGGCATCAGAATTGACTTTGACCAGTTGATGGCAAACCCCGAGAAGCGACCAAACTTCCCAATGATCTGCATCACTGCCTGTAATGATGCTGATGAGTCACCCAGGTAGATTAGTGTATCATCCGCATACAATGATATCTTGTCCTCCCTCTGACCCCTACGGAATCCCGTTATCTCTGTAGAATTACGAACAGATATAGCCAGGGGTTCGGCTGCTAGTGCAAACAACAAAGGGGACAGTGGGCACCCTTGCCGGGTACCTCTATAAAGCCTAAACACAGAGGAGAGATCGTTATTAATACGGATTCTTGCTCTGGGTTCCGAATACAATACCCTCACCCATTCTATGAACCTATCTCCTATTCCAAATCTTGCCAAGGTCTCCAGGAGGTAGGGCCACTCCACGCTATCGAACGCTTTGGCAGCATCCAGTGACAGAATGGCCCTGCCCCCTGGATTGTCCACCGGTATCTGTAAGTTCAAATAGAGTCGTCGAATATTATCTGCCGTGGAGCGAGATGGTATGAAGCCACATTGGTCTCCATGTATCAGCTTCCCTATCACCTGTGATAATCTTGAAGCCAAAATCTTGGCCAGTAGCTTCACATCGACATTTAGCAGGGATATTGGGCGATAGGAATCCAGCGATTTTTTATCCTTTCCTGGCTTTAGTATAACTATAATTGTAGCTTCCTGCATGCTCTCTGGAAGAGTACCTGTTACAGTTACCTCCTGCAAAGTCTGCAACAAAGGCAGCAGAAGCATCTCTTTGTACTGAGAGTATACCTCGGCCGGTAAGCCGTCTGGCCCTGGGGACTTATGTGATGGGGCCTCATCTAACGCATTCTTCAGCTCTAGCATGGTAATAGGCGAGTTTAGCATTTCTCTATCAGCTATCGACAACTGTGGGAAAGTACATGATTGCAAGAAATCAGTCATTTCTGATGGAGTATATCTAGCTTTAGAGGAATATAAATCCTCATAAAAATTTTGGAAATCCTTCAAGATGTCGGGCCCTTCAGTATGCGTCTCTCCCGTATTCGACTTAATTGCTATGATATTTGAAGTTTCCCGCTGACCCCTTACTATTAGAGCAAGGAGACGTCCTGTGCTTTCCCCTTCTTCAAAAAAACTTTGTTGTTGAAAATATCTGCTCTTCTCTGCTGCCGTTAATAAAACTGAGTTATATAGGGATTGTGCCTCCCTCCATAAATCATACTTAGTTTGAGAGGGGTCTGCCACCAGGGCTTGTTCCCTGGCTTTCAGTTCGTCACGTGCCCTTTTTTCCCATTCCCTGGAACGAGTTTTAATACCCGATATTTCCTTTATTAGGCAGCCCCTCAGAAATGCTTTGAGTGCGTCCCATACTGTTGCTGCGCTGGCAGTGCCTTTATTATAATAATAGAACTCCCGTATAGCCTCTCCCGTGCCATCCATCGGTGTCAGCAGAGTCAGCCAATATGGGTTCACTTTCCAGGGCATGGGGTTCACTGTTATATTAATATTAATCTTTACCCAGAATGGTGAATGATCGGATAATAGGCGGGGCTCATACGCCGAATCCATTACCCGATTGGATAACAACTCATTCCCCAGTCCTAAATCAATGCGAGAGAGTCCATCATGTGTGGCAGAGTAACATGAATAGCATCTCTCGTCTCCATGTCTCTCTCGCCACACATCATGGAGTCCTATTTCCAATAGAAGTGCAGCAAAGGCTGTTGTATTAGCCCTCTGCCCTGCCCCTCTGGGTGAGAGGGATATTCTATCCAGACTTCTGTCTAGTATATTATTAAAATCCCCTAGGGTTAGTACTGGGACGTCTGGGGAGAGGGCCATAAATTGTGCTAAACTCCTAAGTGGATCGGCAGTAAACGGTGGAGGAACATATATTGAAGCAAGGATGCAAGCTAGCCCATTGATTTTACATAATAGGAATACATATCTGCCCTCTCTATCTATCTGCTGTTGTAGACACTCAAACGTTACTTTAGCTGAAACCAGCACACTTACTCCTCTGGAATAGGAGGAGTGTGTTGAATGGTACTGTACCGGGTACTTTCGAGAGTTTAGTAAGTGGACCAGATCTGGTCGCATATGTGTTTCCTGCAAACAAATTACCTGGGGTTTCATTTTCTCAAAGTATTTAAACATCGCTATTCTTTTGACCTTATCCCCTAAACCCCTGACATTCCATGTCATCAGTATTATGCCCTTATTTTCCCTATTCATCGTTACCCCTATTAAAGAACAATTCTATATATACCAAGCAAAAATAAGAAGGGGAAATTTAAGAATAAATTCTAAAATATATTCCCAGTAAGTTACAGCCTTTCCCTGTATTTCGATGTATAAGTGATATCTTATGTGCCCCTGCCTCCCGCATTTATTTATCTCAAAGAAACGTGTTTTTAGTATACCTCTGTGATCTAAATACCAAAGTTTATGTTTAGACATGATTTCAATACCTTTTAGTGATGTGAGCCCCCCGTCCCTCCCCTTCCCCCTCTCCTCCCCTCCCATCCCCCCCTCTTCCCTCTCCCCCATCTCCCTCCCTCCTCCCTCCCCCCCTCCCCCTCCCTCCCCCCCCGCCCATCTGGGCCTACCCTTGGGGCTGTGGCCACATCACTCTTCCCCCCCCTACTTACTCTCACCCTATCATTCATCCTAGCGCCCCTGAGCTGGGGCTCCACCCTCCCCCCTTATTAAAGTGCAGTTTCAAGTGCTTTCCCTGTGCTTCTTAGTACCTGTGTTGACCCCTATCTTCTCTTTCCTTCCCTTCTTCTCCCGATCCAAAAAAAAAAAAAAAAAAAAGGGGGAGACCCACCCAGGACAATCATACTAATTTCTTAATTCCTATCTCTTCCACTCTATGACTCTCTCTTATTTTCCTCTAACCACTTTGATACGCTTGTTGGAGAGTCAAACATCCGTATGCCTTCTGCTGTGGCTACTCTTAAGCGAGCAGGGTATAACAGGGCATAAGTCATCTTATGTTGTTGTAGGGTTCGCTTGATGGGATTAAAGGCCGCTCTTTGTCTTTGAAGGTCTGGCGAGAAGTCCTGATATAATGATATCTTTGTCCCTTTGTATACAATTTCTCCTTTTTCTCTAGCTTTTCGCATCAGCGTTGCTTTATCCACAAAGTTGAGCATTTTCATGATCATAGGTCTCGGGTACCGGCTTTCCTGTCTGGGTTTAGTGGGAACTCGGTGGGCTCTCTCTATGCAAAAAAGCGGCGAAAATGATGCAGCTCCAAACTCTTCCTTAATCCATCCTTCCAAAAAGGCGACGGGGTCCGCTCCCTCACTTTGCTCCGGCATGCCTATTATTCTAATGTTACACCTTCGGTTTCTGTTCTCCAGTTCATCGATTTTTGCAGCCTGCGCATCTATTTGTTTTTTCAACTCCATAACTTCTTGTTTAAGCGGGAATAAGATGTCCTCAGCAGCACTTACTCTCTCCTCCAGGTTAATAGTTCTTTTCTCTGTTTCTTTCAGTCTCCCCCCCATTGAGACTAGCTCTTGTTTTATGCTTTTCAGCTGTTGATCCATGCCAGTCACCATTTCCTTACATGCGTTTATAGCTAACAATAGATCTTTCATTGTGGGTTCACATTCACTTTCTATAGGTCTAGCCTCCATGTTTTCCTTGCCTGGTGTAGGGAGATTTATAGGGGGATTTAATAAGCTTGTTCTATTTGCTGCCATACCGGATTTTTCTGCCCCTTTACCGTTCCCCTTTTTGGTGCTTGTAGCCGCGTTCAGAGCTGCCTGTATTGATACTTGGACATTACCTTGGCTTTTCCTTGTCCCCGATACCCCCCCTTGGGGCACTTGGGACAGTTGCTGGGATTTTGCAGGGGATAGAGTAGTTCGAGCAAATCGCTCGAGTTTTGCTGCCGCTGCTTTAGCTTGATTTGCTTGATTTTTTGCCGCCCGTGTTACCAAGGCTCCATTCAGAGGTGCCTGATGCTGTGCTATCTGTTGCTCTGCACCTTGTCTTTTGGACATACTCACTGACAGGATAGAGGAGGGGCAAGAGTACACACCAAAGGGATAAGGAAGATAAATCTCTAAGAAAGGTATTTTGCCGTCCTCTTTCTCCTTCCTTTGTTCCAGCTAGAGCTTAAATCTGTGGACCACAGAGCAATGGATATGTCCTTTCCCTTTCCCCCCTCTCCTCGGCAACCCTATCCAGGTGCCACTGCTTCCGCTTCCTTTTTTTTTTTTTTTTTTGAACCGCTAATGAACCACTAATGTACTTAGTATATACCCGCATTCAACAGACTCAGTATTCTGAGGATGACTTTATTCCGCACCATCCATTATATTCTGTAGCAGATAGTAAATAGCTTTCACCTTGCAGCCGTGCCTCAGCCGCTGCAATGCGCAGAAAGAGAAAAAAAAAAAAAAAAAAATAGCCGTGGCAGTAGTAGTTGACAGTTAACAGGAGCAGGTAACAGTGCTTGCCATCATTTTTCAAAGCAGTAGCTCCGCACCATCAAATGAAGCCGAGCAGTTAATGTCTCTCAAATAGCGTTCAATAAAGGTTTTTACTCACGTGTCCCGCCATGCCATGCTTTTTAGTTTTTAGAGAGCCATTTTCTCTGAATGCACCGATCTGCGTTCCTATATTTCCCAGTTACACAGTCCTGGATCTCTAAGTACTTTCCGGATCTTCCTCGGAACTATAACTTTGACCAATAGCTTTGGTCAATAGTGCAGGTATAACTGAGAAAACTGAGAAGGAGAAAAACATCAGCGCATATAAACCAGGCCAGTTTACAGTGGCGAATATCTACCCCTACCCCTGCAAGGTAACTGCACGGCGGTGATTATGAATGCTGCGCTCAGTGAGCAAAAAACTGTTTCTCTTTCCCCCTTTCTGCCCCTATAGAGACACATAAAGGGGATAAAAAAAGCAAATAAACAGTCCAAAAAAGGCAGGCATTATAGTTGAAGTGGTAAATGACCACTTATCCACCTTACATAGCACTCTTGTAGCTGCTTGAGAGGAACTTTATAAGGAACATTTGTAGGGAGCTTTATAATAAAGCACTGTGTAGCTAAAGGAAAAAGTCACTCTGCTCCGTATGATATATGGTATAGGCTTACTGAGTGCAATAAGGGTAAGCTTTTTTTTTTTTTTTTACCTTTACTCTGGGTTAGTAGTCTGGTGGTCTCCTCTCCTCTGCGCCAGGATTTTATAGCAACTCTGCGGGGAGACTAGCTGGTTGATGCAGCGGTGAGGGAGCTTCTCATTTAACTTGAGAAGCAGCAAGGGCTCGTAAAGTCTGCAGGCAGCCCTGCCTCCTCAGACGATCTTCCTGCATCCTGCAACAGCTACGCTCTGGGCTCCTCCAGGCTATCAACAGCCAACTCAGCCGATCACCGCACACCAGTACACCGCACGGAGCCCCGCGGACCGGGAGGCTCAGATCCACTGCTCGAGCCCAGCAGACTGCCAGCTGCTTCACACGCCTCACATAGTAAGCAGCGTTCAGATTATACACTGCGGGTGCGGGTAGAGAAAGCAGGGTTCAAGCACGGGGTAGCATGATAGGGGAGGCAAGGTGAGAAAGCCTCACACACTCACATCGCACTCACACACAGCTGCTCTCTCCTGCATAACTTGCTGCACTCTTCACAATCTTTGTGAAAGTCATGGAGAAGACTTTGACCAGGATTGGAATACATCTCCAGAGGAGCCAGTACCAGTAACAGCAGCACAGGATATGGAAGAAGAGTGCAGTGAAATACGTCGGGCTCTGATGCGGCACCTTAACTTTTAATTTCTTATTGTTTATTAGTATAATGTTTAATTACTTTATGTTATAAGTTTAATAAAATGTTACAGAAACGACATACTCGTAGAAGTCTATTTTGTTTTTTTATTCAACAAAAAAATCATCTTCATACTTCTTTTTTAAAGTAAAAATTTGGAGAATGTACAATCTCTTTAACAATAACCTAAAGAGGTTGTAAAGGTTTTTTTTTTTTTAAGTGAGCCAGTGCATAGTTTTCTTTTTTTTCAACTTCACTTCTAAATGTTTTTTTGAATATTTGTCTGAATTTCTCAATTTCTGTTCCTCCTCAGTAAGCATGTTGTAAAGTTTACTGAGAAGGAACAGGAAGTGAGAAATTCAAACAAAGAAAAAAACATTCAGGAAATGAAGAGATCGGGGGTGCCTTTTGCTGAAATCCAGGCTGCACCTTCCAAGGCATGGGTGATAATGCAAAGGAGGCAGAAGGGAATTAGAGCAGGACTACAACTAAATCCATGTGCAGCAAGGAGGAAATGTGTTCAATCTTGTGTGATTGGTGCTGGCTCAAAAGTAGCCTATTTGTACTCAGAGTCTCAGGTAATCGTGCTAGGGAAAGGACTGAGGGGAAACAGGGAAAACGACCTGCGGAGGGAAATGACCTGAGGTATGCCGGGGTCACGTGGTCAGTATGCCTAAAAGGGGGCATACCCAAGTAGAAGTAAAAGAAGAAATAGCAATAAAAAGGGGATGGGTGGGTGGGCCACCAGAAAACCGACGCCCAGAAGGAGGAAGGAGGGTGGGTTTAAATACCTCCCGACTCCTCCTACAAATACAGGCTTGACCTGCAGTCAGCCTTTAAACTTGTACTCAGAGTCTCAGGTAATCGTGCTAGGGAAAGGACTGAGGGGAAACAGGGAAAACGACCTGCGGAGGGAAATGACCTGAGGTATGCCGGGGTCACGTGGTCAGTATGCCTAAAAGGGGCCAAAAAATAACACAGTAGGATGAGCTAGGGAAGGGATTGAAATGAAAGTAACTGAATGTACCACAAGCCCCTAATGCAAGAATGCCTGTGACTGACATGTGAACTGGGATATGTCTGGAAAAGAAAGCTACCTACCGCCCACCTAATTCTTCAACAACAAGAAAACAAACCCCCTACGAATAGCAGCAAAACTGCACCTGTACTGAAACCATGGCCCGGAGTGAATGATGAAGTGCCACCCTAGATAGGAAGCAGGTAATGACTAAATGTCATGCCCTGTGCTAGCAGGGAAGGGGGTACTAGGGAAAAGGAAAAGTGGCCTATCCCTGAGTATGTCCGCAACGGTCTAGCGCCCAGAATGTCCTGGACCCAGCTAAAACCCGTTTGAAGCTGCAAGTGGCAAAAGAAAGCAAACGCAAGTAGGTACTGGCATGTTTGTGAGAAAAGAACCCAGGATACCGAGATAGGAACGCCTGGAAGATATCCCAGGCCGAGTCACGAGTTTCCGGGCTGTATTGAAAAGGACTTGAAGATCAAGCTTCGTCTATGACAAAATCGGAATATACAAGGAGGGTGCACAACCATGTGAAAAACCTGTAACTGGAGAAGGATGGATGACGGCACAATCTGCGATATCTGCTGCCCGTGACATGAACTCTGCAAAGAAGCAAGACATTGTTAAACAAAACCAACAAGCCCCAACTTACCTTAGGAAAAGGAAAACCCCTACCTCCCCTTACCCCTACCTACGTAAGTGTCCGTGATTGACACATGCAGTGATGTAGAGCAGGACAGAGAGCGTGTCAGTCTGCGGAACTGACGAGGCTGAGCAACCTGAGGCAAAGCAGGCCAACGGAAAACGTAACACTCAAGCCTAACAACCTGAAGACATGTCGGGCAGGTGATGTAAGTGACGAGATTACGTGACGTATGAAAAATGTAATGAAAGGCGTGAGAAGCGGATGAGGGGACTTGCCACTGCACAAGCCAATTAGAAACGAACATCTCAATCCGACAGTACCTGTAAATGTGACAGGTAACCAGCAGTGGAGAGTGGTCATGAACTAACGTGAGGACATGAATGTGACCTGTATGTATGGACTGTGCAAATGAAACGTGGGTAAGTGTAGGACTAGTGCAGCTGGACTGAGAACGTGACAACCCCATGAATAGCAAAGGCCGAGCGACCTGCCGCGTAGCAGGCAAATTAAAAACGTACACTCAGGCCTGATGAACCTGAAGACGTGTCAGGTTATTGTATGCGAAAAGCCAAGATGCATGAACGTGTGAGAAACGGATGAGGGGACTTGCCACTGCACAAGCCAATTAGAAACGAAACATCTCAATCCGACAGTACCCATAGACGTGACAGGTAACCAGCAGTGGAGAGGGGCCATGAACTAACATGTATGCCCAGACTATGAAAATTAAATGTGGGTAAATGTAGGACAAGTGCAGCTGGACTGAGAATGTGACAAACCCGTGAATTACCAAGGCCGAGCAACCTGAGGCGTAGCAGGCAAATTAAAAACGTACACTCAGGCCTGATGAACCTGAAGACGTGTCAGGTCATTGTATGAGAGATGAAATGTCAAGATGCATGAAACGTGTGAGAAACGGATGAGGAGACTTGCCACCGTACAAGCCAATTAAAAACGCTCATCTCAATCCGTAAGCACCCATAGACGTGATGGGTGACACACACCCCCCCCCCCCATCGGTGAACGCCATGAATCAAAATGAACATACCAATGCTACCAACTAGAAAACATCCCAACTGAAACCTGCATGAGAAACGTAAGTTGCATGAAACGCACACACTAGAGAACATGAAAAGCATGGGAAACAAAAACATGAGAAATGTAAATACCTGAGAACATAAAAATACCCTGAGAAACGGAATCGTATGCATCACGACTGAAACCTGTATGAGTAACGTAAACACTTGAGAACATGAATAGCATGAGAAACGTAACGGAAAGTACAAACGTAAAATTGCATGAGAAACGGAAAACATGAGAACATAAATAGCATGAGCAACGTGAACACCCGAGAACATGAGTAGCAAGAGAAACGTGTACACTTGACAAACATGAATCGCAACCACAAGGCAAGCATGAGCCACACGATTGCACAGGAACATGACAACCATAAGAAACGTAATCGCATGGGAGAAACCATACGCAACGCAACGCATGAGCCAGGTAATCGCATGAGAGCCAACCAAGAGAAGCGTGAACGCATGAGCAACTACCATGCGAAACGCAATCCCATGAGAACCAGCCATGATAAACGTGATCGCATGAGAACCTACCATGATAAACATGGCCACCACGCGAACGCAACTGCATGAGAACCACCACGCGAACGCAACTGCATGAGAACCACCACGCGAACGCATGAGAACTACCACACAAACGCAAACACATGAGCACGACCACGCGACCGCATGAGAACCACCACGCGACCGCATGAGAACCACCACGCGACCGCATGAGAACCACCACGCGACCGCATGAGAACCACCACGCGACCGCATGAGAACCACCACGTGAACGCGACCACATGAGAAACCACCACGCGAAACAAAATCGCCTGCAAAACGTAACCGCATGAAAACTGCAATCGCACCAGAAACGTAATCGCATGAGAACATAATACCATGGAAAACGTAATTGCATGGAAACATAGTCGCATGAAAAACAGTCGCCTGAAAAAATTTAATCGCATCAGAAACATGATACCATGGGAAACGTAATCATATCAGAAACATAATACCATGGGAGACGTAGTCGCATGGGAAACGGAGTCGCATGAAAAAACATAGTCGCATGAAAAAACGTAGTCGAATTAGAAACATACCATGGGAAACGTAGTCACATGAAAAACGTAAACGAGTCAGAAACATACCACGGGAAACGTAGTCGCATGGGAAACATAACCGCATGAGAAGACACCATGAGAAACGTAATCGCATGGAAACGTAGTCGCATGAAAAAAAAAAAAGTAATCGCATCAGAAAACCATGGGAAACGTAATCGTATCAGAAACATAATACCATGGGAAACGTAGTTGCATGGGAAACGTAATCGAGTCAGAAACATACCATGGGAAACATAGTCGCATGGGAAGCGTAGTCGAATTAGAAACATGATACCATGGAAAACGTAGTCGCATGGAAAACGTAGTCGCATGGAAAACATAATTGAGTCAGAAACACACCATGGGAAACATAGTCGCATGGAAAACGTAATTGAGTCAGAAACACACCATGGGAAACATAGTCGCATGGGAAACATAGTCGCATGGGAAACATAGTCGCATGGGAACCGTAACACACGAGGACCGTGATCGCACATGAACATGATCGCATGAGAAACATAATCGCATGAGAACTACTATGCGAAACGTAATCGCATGAGAACCACCATGAAAACCGTGATTGCATGAGAAACGTAACACGATGACCACGATCGCACGCGAACGTGATCGCATGAGAACGTGACCGTACGTGAAACATAATCGCATGAGGACATCACTAGCATAAGAAACACATTGCAGGAGGACATTACTGGCATAATAACACATAGCATGAGGACATAACTAGCATGAAAAACGTAATCGCCTAACATGAATCGCATAACATGAATCGCATAACATAAGAGAAACATAACCATCAGAAGAACCTTAACTAGCAGGAGAAACTCAGAAACTTTGACGGGGAGCCCTCAGCACCCACTGGGCTGTCACTGGGAGACATGTGTCACAGGGGAGGAAACAGGCCGCGCTGGGGAAGATGCTCCTTCAGCCAAACAGCGCTCAGCTACATGACACAGCTAGGAGGAAGCAGAGTGCGGACAGGGAAAGCACATGCCCACACACTCGACCCCCCCCCCCGCACCGGGATGTGACCTCTGATGCTGACTGAGCCCACAAAACTACTGCACCTGACCCAACCAACATCCCCCCATGTGAGGTACTAGACTAGCTTGAGGAGCCATGGAGCGGGTGACGTCATAGGAGCAAACGGGGGGCGGGAGGAACAGGCGGGCGGTCTCCATGGAGCCCTGTACCACGTGGACGTGGGTGCCCGGAGGAGTGAGAGGGAGGACGGCTGGCTCCCCTCTCACCGAGTATGCCCGGAGGAGCAGGAGGGAGAATGGAGGGACCCCCCACAGCGTGAGCCCAAGTGGAGAAGCAGGCGGCCCCTATGATGCTGACAAGGGCCTGGCTGACATGGTGGACAGCCCCCCCAATGGTGCCTGCCACAACTACAAACCTGCACCCCCCCTGCAAGCATCGGGAGAAGCGGGGGGGCGGTTGGGGTGAGCGGTGCTCAGCTGACAGAGGAGGATGGGGTGCAGACAGTCTGGTCCACTGGGAATCCTGAGGAGAGCACAATGGACACCTGCAGCAGCTGCCTCCATTGCTCTGGACAGAAACAGGAAGTGACGTGCAATACCCAGAAACCCCACACACCAGAAAACCGACGCCCAGAAGGAGGAAGGAGGGTGGGTTTAAATACCTCCCGACTCCTCCTACAAATACAGGCTTGACCTGCAGTCAGCCTTTAAACTAATAAAATAAAATATAACTTTTTAAACACAAAATAATTAAATTTCCTTTAAAAGTAAACATGGGTACAGGTCCTGTGCTGCATGAAGGGCACTACTGTCTGGGTGGTGACCTGGGTTGACGATTGGCTCCAATCACTTGAACAAGCTGACCAAGGACACCGAGGAAGGCCTGGTTGAAGGTAGCCAACTGCATCCGGGGCAATTTCTGCCTCCTGGCGCATAGCTTCCTGTGCATCCTGACGTAGTGCTTGAAACCTTCTCTCAGAAAGGTTATCCATTCTTTCCAGCTGCCTTTCTTCTGCTGATGCATATCCTCCATGGCTGTGCGCAGATCCAACTGCAACCTTCTTCTGTTTACTGTCCTCTTTTTGCCCCCTCCCCTCCCTCATCTCTCCCCTTATTCAACTAACCCAGGGATGAGGTGCTGTATGTCTACGAGGACTTTCGATCACCAACCCCTCACCTATTCAATAATGTAATCAAATCAAAATCACTGAAATTTGCTCAGTTTCAGAATTGTCGATGTCATTATTATTATTTTTTATGACGAATTTCCTCACAAATCGCTATCGCTCAATTCTGCAAGTGATTCTAATTTATTATCGCTGTTTTTTAGCTGCTCTAAAACCATTTTTGACATAAAGGGACACTTTTGGTTGCTATGGGCAATCTACAGTTTGCAGGGAGAAAGAACACTTTTTATTATATAAAAGAACATGTAGTGCACTGGGCAGACCACTAGGGACAAGGGGGGGGGGGGGTGTATTTTTTACATACATACACATTTTTGGATATGGCGCCATTTTCCGCCCCCGTGCATCGTAACGTAGCAGGGAACGGAGATCGGCGGCACACAGGGACACTGTGTGAATCGAGCGAGCACCCGCTCGCTCACACAGCGTGGATGCAACGCTGGATCCAGGAACAAGGTAAGTAAACCAAGCCTCTGGATTCAGCGAGGCGAGCCCGAGTCTGACTCGGGGTTACCGATCGCAGCACAGAAATCTAACCCCGAGTCAGACTCGGGAATACCGCCAGGGGGGTCAATTGACGGGTTCCTGGTGCAAACCTCTCTATGCCAGAGCTACATAAACTAGCCTGAATTTAGGCCCCTTTCACACTGGGGCGGGGGCGGCGTCGATGGTAAAGCGACGGCATTTTTAGCTGAATAGCGTCGCAAAAATTGACGGTAAAGCGCCGCAATTTTTAGTGCCGCTTTACCTTCAATTTTGCAATGCTGGTGGTCGAGAAAGGGTCAAAACCACCGCAAAGGGCACTTGCAGAGGCGCTTTTCCGGCGGTATAGCTGCGGTGCCCATTGATTTCAATGGGCAGGAGCGGTGGAGGAGCAGTATACGCACCGCTCCTTCACTGCTCCAAAGATGCTGCTAGCAGGACTTTTTTAACCACTTAAGACCCGGACCAATATGCTGCCAAATGACCCAAGGGGTTTTTGCGATTCGGCACTGCGTCGCTTTAACAGACAATTGCGCAGTCGTGCGACGTGGCTCCCAAAGAAAATTTGCGTCCTTTTCTTCTTACAAATAGAGCTTTCTTTTGGTGGTATTTGATCGCCTCTGCGATTTTTATTTTTTGCGCTATATACAAAAATAGAGCGACATTTTTGAAAAAAAAATCAATATTTTTTACTTTTTGTTATAAGAAAAATCAAAAAACTACATTTTAGTTAAACATTTAGGCCAAAATTTATTTAGCCACATGTCTTTAGTAAAAAAAAATTGCAATAAAAAAAAATTAGCTACCTGGCGGGAACAGCGACACTAATACAGCGATCAGAAAAATGATCGCTTAGTGATGCTGGCAATAGGGAGTGAAAGGGTTAACTAGGGCGGTGATCAAGGGGTTAAAACTTTATTAGGGGGGGTACGGGGGCTACCCTGAACCTAACACTAACTGCCTGTCACACTGACTGTCACACTGACACTAAATACAGTAATCATACATGTATGATTACTGCATTCAGTTACAGGGGGAGGGGGGGGGGGGGGGGGCGATCGCGGGGGTTAAATGTGTTTATGTGTCTGTGTGTAAGTGTACTGTTGGTGCAGGACTTACTTGTGTTGTGATCTCTCCTCAGCGGTGGGTGAAAAAAACGCAGAGGGAGAGATCACATCGCTTCCTCCTTCCTGTGTTTACACAGGAGGAGGAAGTGACAGGGCGGGCGGGCGCGCGCATTGGCTGGGAGCGATCCGGAGGGGGCGGACAAAAATGAATAGCCGCCCCCTCTTGTCGGATCGCTCCTGCAGCCGTGCAGACCGCCGTATGTATGGGGGGGGTCCGATCGGACCCCCGATCCCCCCCAAGGCACCAACGTATATATACGTTGATGTGCCTGTCGGTGCCATTCTGCCGACGTAAATGTACATGTGGCGGTCCTTAAGTGGTTAACCGTCCTGCTAGCGCACTGCTCCAGTGTGAAAGCCCTCGGGGCTTTGTAACTGGAGAGACAGTAGCGGCTGTTTCAGGTCAGTTTGCAGGCGCTATTTTTAGCGTTATACTGCCTGCAAAGCAACCCAGTGTAAAAGGGGTCTTAGTAGGAAGCCCTATGGGTGTCTAATTGCCTCCAGGCTAAGGCTCCATTCACACTAAAGCATTTTGTGATGCATTTTGCAGAAATGCAGAGACATTTTTTAACATGGTTTCCTATGGAACATGTTCACATCAATGCTTTTTTGTGCCTCTGCATTTTGTGACCCCGCCCGTATGACATCACAGTCCCATCATGCCCTGGGACTATGACGTCATACGGTGACCAGGCCCCATGCCTATATAAATGGTTGCGCACCGCTCACACGGCATTACAGTGGGAGAGCTTGTCGAGTCAACATCGGGACAAGAGGAGAGGGAAGAAGACCGGGTCTCCCGCAAGTTAAAGGGCTGCTAGAAGATAGTGGAGGGGCCCGGCAGAAAGCACCAGAGAGAGTGGAGAGTCGGAAGAAGACCCCCGGCATCAGAAGAAGACCCCCGGAGCTGCCTAATAAATTACTTTAAAAACATTTTTAGGATGCAATATTGATTTATTATGTCTGGAATACCACTTATAAGCCTTTCCTTCTCTGAAGGCTGTTGTGTCCCTCATAATTTTCTTTTTTCTTTTAAACAAAATAGTCCTATTGAATTTTTCTAAACGTTCATTAAGAGTCTTGTCTTTATTGGCATAAGAAGTCTCATGCCGCGTACACACAATCATTTTTCGGGTTAAAAAAAAAAATGCTCTAGCAAAGCGAGGTGACGTACAACACGTACGATGGGACTATAAAGGGGAAGTTCCATTCGGATGACGCCACTTATTGGGCTGCTTTAGCTGATTTTGTGTTAGTAAAAGACAATTCGCGTTTTTCTGTCTGTTACAGTGTGATGAATGTGCTTACTCCATTACGAACGATAGTTTTACCAGAACGAGCGTTCCCGTCTCATAACTTGCTTCTGAGCATGTGTGGATTTTTCACGTCGTTAAAGCCCACACATGACCATTTTTTACAACGTTAAAAACATCGTAAAAAAATAGAGCATGTCCCGGTAAATTGGCGCTCTACACACGCTCCGACGATTGGGGAATGGTTTGGTAGGATCTCTAAGATCGAAGAAATGTTTGAGCTAATCCATATCTCCCAAGAGCGCACCACAAAATGTACTAACACATGGGCATGCTGGGCTCATTTCAAGACAACTCAGCGCTTTCGGGCTCACAGTCCTTAGATTGTAACCATTGCGAGCCTAGACATATCGGGCTGACGTGGTGGATTCTGACCTATACGACCACCCTGGTGGTGGACCGCTGACACTGATGACCCCTTGCCCCCGGTCCCTCCCCTGAACCCCCCCTTTTTTTTTTCTCTCTCTCTTCTTTTCTTCTTCCCCTCTTCAGTTCTCCTCTCTCTCTCTCTCTCTCTTCTTCCCCTCTCTACTCTCTCATTCTCTCTTTCCTTGTAAAGCACTCTGGGTGGGTTGTGTTTTCATTAACGACCGTGTTGCTATATGTTTCCATTCCCAGGTGATGGGATTGCAGTATTGACGAACATACTAGCCATGGACAGATTATGCGGTATTAATAGGCCATGTAAACCTGCAAAAATGTACACTAATGTGCTTTTGTTGTCTGTTTAATCAGATGTTCTGCTTTGTTTTTTCTCAAATAAAAAAAAAATTTCTTATGGAAAAAATAAATAAAAATAGAGCATGTTCAATTTTTTTTTGGACGTTTTTCAGAACCCGAAAAATGCTCTGAAGCCCAAACACGGTTGTTTTTAATGACAATAAAAAAAAGTCATTTTTTTACAACCCGAAAAATTATCGTGTGTTTGCGGCATCAGTTTTTAAAGGATGGAATTGTAAGGTATTTATAAGATCAAGATCTGTGTCCAGTTTGGCTATTTGTTTTTTATATGCCAATATTAGTAAAATCATAAATTCTTTAGAACAATGATTGCGAATTTTTCCCAATCTTTTCTTAAATCAGCATCAATAGTCTCAAATGTGTGAAAACCAAAGGGATTGATGTTGATGTAATTGATGTAATTCTCGAAAGATTGAACATTCCAGTGCAGCCATGATTTCTTCTCTAGGGTTTTTCTCAGACTTAGCCCTGGTTCACACTGGGCTGCGGGAGTGAAATCGCGCGATTTCAGCTGAACTCGCGCGATTTCACTCCCTCTGGCAGTTCCGATTTCGGCGCGATTTAGGAGACATTTGTGCAGAGTTCTGCACAGATGTCAATGTAAATCGCGTCCTGAAATCGCAAAAAAGTAGTACAGGAACTACTTTTTGAAATCGGTGCAGCGCCGCAGATGCGGAGTCGCACCGATTAGGACGGTGTCATTGCCGGCAATTGCCGCCGATTTGAGATGCGATTTCACATGTGAAATCGCATCTCAAATCGAACTAAATCGTACCCAGTGTGAACCTGGGCTAAAGAATAGGGATGTGAGATCAGTCTCCACCTGTTCAGTCTGTCCAAACTCCCTAAGGTAGCCTGTCATACGTTTGTCCCTTGTAGTCCTTCCTCCATGATACAAATATGAATATCAGAAAAACGCTCAAAAATGTGTAATGTAATGTATCTGAAAGAAAAAAGGATTAAAGGGGTTTGGTGATTTGTATAGTATAGCAGAAAACCTAAAAATTGGTTGGGGGAAACCTTGGTATTTGCTACCCTTGTATAGCATACTAAATAAACAAGGTTGTATGTTTCTGCTTAAATAGGCCACATCCCTGATAAGGATAGAGAAATAAATCTTGCCTCAGAAAAAATTGAACTTTTTAGGCTCAAGGAATGTGCAAAGGTCAGGCATAATAGTATTAAATATATTGTATTTATTGGTATCAAAAAAATATTTAAAATAAATTGACAGCATAAAACATACATACAAAAGACATGAAACATGTGGTCTGTGGTCATAAGGCCATGTTTCAGAGTCCTTAAAGTTCCTTCTTCAGGTAAGGTTTTAACAATCATAGTACATATGGTCTATGAAACAAAACATTTAGAGCATTTATCATCATTCACATACAGGCATACCCCACTTTTAAGTACACAATGGGGTTTATTTACTAAAGCTGGAAAGCGCAAAATCAGGCTTCTGCATAAGAACCAATGAGCTTCTAACCCCAGCTTGTTCAAATAAAAGCCTGGTAATAAAACCTGGAAGCTCATTGGTTTATATGCAGAAGTGAGCCTGATTTTAAATTTTCCAGCTTTAGTAAATAAACCCAATTGTGTACTTAAAAGTGGGGTATTCCTGTATGCATTACATGGTTCGGGTGGGACAAAGATAAGGGTAATTACAATTAGACATGTGCAGACTGGAATATTTCGTTTCGTTTTTTCGTTTTCGTTTGGAAAATAAATTTATTTAGTTACTCCCGAAAATCGTTTTGATTTATTTCGTTTTTCATTGGGGAATAGCTTTCGTCCGAAAATCCAATAATACTTGGTTTCTGTCGAATGGTCAAACGAATATTCGACGGAACGTCGAATCTTTACGTCGAATCGTACATTTCCGTTCGAATATTCCGCCTACAAGAATTCTAATGTTGTATGAATAGTAATAATGTCGAATCTATTCTCTATAATGTCGAATCTATTTTCTCATAAATCGAAATCTATTCTCTGTAATGCCGAATCTATTATTTCTATAGTGTCGAATCTTTTCTCTATAATGTCGAATCTTTTCTCTATGATGTCGAATCTTTTCCCTATAATGTTGAATCTCACTATATCGAATTTTTACCGCAACGAAAATAAAGCATTTTTTATGTCGGATTTTTCCGTTTTCGTTTCTTGCGTTTCTTCGGACGAAAATGCATTCTAACAAAAACGAATGCACATGTCTAATTACAATGCCTTGATGAAAATTGCCAGCACACAGCCAGCAATGGGATAAAAACTGTGGAAACGGTAGAAGTCAGTCAATGAAAAGTGGTGAGTATGTGAAGAAAAGGAAAAAGACAGAAAGGCCTCCCCAGCCTTCAGGGTGAATCAAGGGGGTGATCTGGGATCACTGGCATGGATGAAGAGCGAAAGGGGCATATATCTAGTAAGGTTCTATATGTATCTAAAAGTGTAATACAAAAACACATATTAAATGTTAAATAGAATTACATATTAAAAACGAAAAAAAACCTCAGCCTAAGGGATAGCCTTTAGATCTTTTAAAGAGACCTTTATGGAACATCAATCATATATAACCTTGCTCAAAGCATATTCAAAATGGACTAGAAAAGCCTGAGCAGTATGCAGTATGATTGTAGGATATTCAAGTACTGTTGTTTCTCCCAGGGCCGATCCTAGGGTCACAGGCACCTGGGTGCAGAAATATTTCTGGCCCCCAACATGGGCATCGTCATTTTAACAACTCCTCCCCTTTACAAATGTTTCTATGGCAATGACTCACAGAGATGCTCCCCCACAAAGTCTTCATTAACCTGGGATCCTTACATGATCTCTTAACAATAAACAAAATACAGGAAGAGAAGCAGAAAACTTTATTGGGACCAGAAGGGGGGCCCCTGTGATGGACACAGAGAGGGCTTCTGTTAGAGAGTCTGTTAGATGTTTGGCGCCCACACCTCTGCAGGCGCCTGGGTGCAATGCACCCTGCCTAGGATCGGCCCTGGTTTCTCCCAATCTGAATAAAAAATGAAATACAAAGTACTATAATATAATAGGAAAGAAATAGATGATATTACTCTATCTTTGTCAGGGCTGGGCTCTCAGTCCTTCCTTCTCTGTGGTCAGGTTACTCAGCTGTCGGTTAATTGCCAGAACCCATCGTTCCACAGTGGCCCACCTGTTGATCATCTCCTGCTTGTCAGTCAAGCCCACAGCCAGCCCCTCCTGGCTAGTTAAACTGCCTGGTTAATTTCATCAATTGCCTTCGCCTTGGTCAAACATATCTAGAGACTCTCTGCGGTGTTCCTGTTGAAGATTTGCCTGGCTGACGTCCCTTCTTGTTTCTGATCCTGTCTGCTGCCTCTGCTGATCTCTGGTTCCCCGATTTCCTGGCTTGTTCTGACTACCGGATTTGGCTACTGAACCATGGCTATATTTTGACTACATTAACCAGTTGTACCATTTTTACCATTTTATTAAAAGGTGTGATTTTTACTGCATTTTCTGTCTCAGTCTGTTTCATGGTTCCTAACAGTTGGCGAAGGGTCATGAATTCAGAAGATGCAGGCAATCCACCTACTGGTAATAATTTTTCCAGGTTGAACGAGCAGGATCACTGCATGGATCAGTTTTCCATTGGGTTACAGACACTCCTGATTCGCACTGCTCACCTGGATCCTCCCACGATGGCTGTTCCAGGTACAACCTGTGTTGCAGGCCATCCCTGCTGCTGCTCGAATATTACCTCTTTAAGAGGTATGTCTGGTTACGCTCTGCTTCCCCAACGATTTGGGGGGCCATCCAGTTCAATACAGAGGGCTTCTGAACCAGGTTGGCATATACTTTGAGATGCTGCCTCAGGTGTTCCCCACGGACAGAAGAAAAGCAGGCTTCATAATTTCTTAGCTTTCTGATAGAGCCTTGGCCTGGACAAACCCTCTATGGAAGATGCAAAAACCCATTGTCCTGAGTTACCCAGAGTTTGTGGTTTCCTTTAAAAGGGTATTTGACGTTCCCGCATGCTCCACTTCTGCTGCCAAGAACCTAATTTCCATCAAACAAAGTACGAGAACTGTTGTCGATATTGCCATTGGATTCTGTACTCTGGCAGCAGAGATCGCTTGGAACAATGAGGCCCTCGTAGCTGATTTTTCTCATGGTCTTTCAGATAACCTCAAAGATGAGATAGCAGCCCCAGACATACTTACAGATCTGGAGAAGTTGATCATGTTTGCTATTCTCATTGACTCCAGACTCCCACCCTTACCCCCCCACCTCCCATGCCTCCTGGTACCAAGTCACACGTCTCTCTGTGGATGAGAGGGCCTTTAGGTAGAAGACAGACCTTAGGTGGTGGTGTTACGTCCCCAGTTATCCAGAAGGATAAGCCCCTGGTTCCAGTTACCCTTTCTTGGTCTGAGTCGTCTATCAAGATACAGGCTCTAATTGACTCTGGGGCTGCAGGCCTGTACATAGATGGTGCCTTTGTGTCTAAGCACTCGATTCTGCTGCAGATTCTTGCCACTCTACTTTCCATTAAAGCTATTGATGGGAGATAATCCAATTCAAAGTAATTTCCTCTCCTCATTATCCAGTGGTTATTGATTATCCTTGGTTACAGAGTCACAACTCCTCCTTTGATTGGCTTTGTGCTGAGGTTCTTTCCTGTTTGCCACAATGCAGTAAGACATGTTTTTGGAAAGTGGCTAAGGTCTTGTGCACCTCTTCCCTCTCCTCCTTGCCAGAGGAGTACTGCAAATTTAGCGATGTCTTTGACAAGGGTCAAGCCAGTAGTTTGCCTCCACACCGGTCGTATGATTGTGCAATTGACCTTCAACCTAATACTATGCCTCCCATGGCCGGGTTTATGTCTCGGAGGATAAAGTCATGGGGGACTATGTTGCTCACGCACTTCTCAAGGGTTCATCCGCAAATCCTTGTCTCCTGCTGGTGCTGGTTTCTTCTTTCTAAAAAATAAAAGGGTGGTGAACTGAGACCTTGTATCGATTATAGGGGTCTTATGTCAACAATATTCTCATGTATTCTAAATCCCTAGAGAGCCACTACACAGATGTCTCCCATGTGCTACAGAGGTTGACAGATAATAACCTGTATTGTAAGTTGAAGTGCGAGTTCTATCATGAACAGGTTACCAGCGGCAGACTAAGCATGGGTTACCAGTGGTGGACTAAGCATGGGGCTGAGGGGGCGGGCCACACCGGGTGCCACACACTGGGGGGTTTCAGGCCGACGCCCCCCTCCGCGACTGAGGCATGGCGCTGTGACGGCAAACTAGGTAAGCGTAACACACAGACACACAGCAGCCTGGCTATTCAGGGGGGAGGGTGTTTGCGAGCCGTACCTGAGTGATACCCGCGGCCCGGGACCCGGCCGCAATGATCCTCTTCTCCGTGGTGGCAGCGCAGCGCCGCGGCTCTGATACTATCGGCTGTGACTGTCTGACAGTCACACAGCCGGAGCAGTGTGAAGCTGCGGCCGCCTCCCCCTCCTTACCCTCCTCCGTACAAGTGCTCTGTGTGATCATCATCAGCATTACGGGTCTAAAGGCAGGGGGGGTGTCACTCTGCACTATTGTAAGGGGGGAATGTTCTGTATAGGGGGGTACTACCGTACTGTATATGAGGGGGTTCTGTATTTTGGGGTGGGGCTGTTCTGTATAGGAGGGGTTCTGTATAGGGGGGTTCTGTATATGAGGGGAAGTTCTGTATTGTGGGGGGGGGGGTGTTCTGTATATGAGGGGGGGTGTTCTGTATAGGCATGGGTTCTGTATTGTGGGGGGTGTCCTATATAGGGGGTTCTGTATTGTGAGGGGGTGTTCTGTATAGGGGGGTTCTGTATTGTGGGGGGGGTTCTGTATAGAGGGTACTGTATATGAGGGGGGGTTCTATATATGAGGGGTGTTCTGTATAGGGGGGTATTGTATATGAGGGGGGTTCTGTATTGTGGGGGGGTTCTGTATATGAGGGGGGGTTCTGTATTGTGGGGGGAGTGTTCTTTATAGGGGGTTATGTATATGAGGGGGGTTCTGTAGTGTGGGGGGGTGTTCTGTATAGGGGGGTTCTGTATATGAGGGGGGTGTTCTGTATTGTGGGGGGAGTGTTCTGTATAGGGGGTTATGTATATGAGGGGGGTTCTGTATAGGGGCGTTCTGTATATGAGGGGGGGTGTTCTGTATATGAGGAGGGTTCTGTATTGTGGGGGGGTGTTCTGTATAGGGGGTTCTGTATACGAGGAAGGGGGGTTCTGTATTGTAGGGTAGGGGGGGTTCTGTATTGTGGGGGGTTCTGTATTGTGGGGGGGTCTGAACTGTAGGGGGTGGTATCTGTATAGGGGTGTTCTGTATTGTAGGGGGGGGTGTTCTGTATTGTAGGGGGGTCTGAACTGTAGGGGTGGTTCTGTATTGTGGGGGGGTTCTGTATTGTTGTTGGGTCTGTATTGTAGAGGGGAGGTGTTCTGTATTGCAGGGGGGTCTGCACTGTAGTGGTGGGTCTGTATTGTAGGGAGGGGTCTGCACTGTCCAGAAGTGCAGTCTAATGTAAAGGGGTGCAGTGTAATGTAAAGGGGTCCAGAGTGCTGTGTAATGTAAAGGGGTATAATGATACAGGGTGCTGTGTAATGTAAAGGGCCCAATGGTGTGGGGTGCTGTGTAATGTAAAGGGGTCCAGAGGTGTAGGGTGCTGTGTAATGTAAAGGGGTATAGTGTTTCAGGGTGCTGTGTAGTGTAAAGGGGTTCAGTGATGCAGGGTGCTGTGTAATGTAAAGGAACCCAGAAGTGCAGGGTGCTGTGTAATGTAAAGGGACCCAGAGGTGCAGGGTGCTGCTATGTAATGTAAAGGAGTCCAGAGGTGCAGGGTGCTGTGTAATGTAAAGAGGTCCAGAGGTGCAGGGTGCTGTGTAATGTAAAGGGGGCAGTGCAGGGTGCTATGTAATGTAAAGGGGGCCAGAGCTGTGAAGTGCTGTGTAATGTAAAGGGGTCCAGAGGTGCAGTTGTGGAGAGGGGTACACAGTAGTGACAAAGAGATATTGAAGGATGCAGGAGACGCAGTGGGGTGTTTTTACATTTTACTGTGGGGGGGGGGGTGCCAGATATAGGATCCGCCCCAGGTGCCAAATGCTCTAGGTACGCCCCTGCAGGTTACATTTCTGGATTATGACATTTCTACTGCCGGTTTTTCAATGGACCCAGAGAAATGATCTGCACTTCTACAGAAGGTATCTCCTCGAAGGTACCACTGTGCCGGTTCTTATTCTGACTGACCATAAGAATCTTGCCTTCTTTTAGAAGCTAAACGCTGTTCTTCCAGAAGGGCACAATGGGCTCTTTTCTTGTCAAGCTTCAAATACATCATACAGTCTCATTCTTACCCGGTACTAAGAATGTAAGGGCTGATGCATTGTCACAGGAGTTTTTTTCTCCGCTTCCAAGATGTAATTGGTTCCTGTGATAGCTCCAAATCGTATTCTGGCTACGGTTCATACCAGTCTCACTTCACCTTTTGGGTGACAGATTTTTTGCCGCTCAGATCCATTCTCCTCCTGAGAAACCTTGTGACTGCTGCTTTGTTCCTTTGAGTCTACGCACGGCTGTGCTCCAGACTTACCATTCTCCCAAGACTACTGGCCACCCTTGGAAGAATCAGCTCATTTGGGCTATTTCCCAACAATTCTGGTGGCCTAGTCTCTGCACTGATGTAGCTGCCTCTGTAGCTGCCTGTTCGGTCTGTGGTATAGGTAAGACACCACGACACCTTCCAGTGGGCCTTATACATCCCATACCTAATGGAGAGAGGCCTTGGACCCAACTGTCTATGGTTTTTATTGTGGAGTTACCCAACTCCCAGGGCAACACAGTTATCCTTATGGTGGTTGACCGCTTCTAGAAAATGTCACATTGCATTCCACTTAAGAAGTTCCCCCATCCAAAGAACTGGCATCCATTTTTTCTTTCGTTTACATGGCGGTACCGATACATTGATGATGTCTTCATGATCTGAGATAGCCCTGTGGACTTGCTTAACTCTTTATTGGGGAAACTTAACAAAAATCAATTCAATCTAATGTTCACTTTGGTCCATCACTCTCATGAGATCACATTTTTGGACTTCACGGTATCACGTGACCAGGGCTTTTTTTCTGGGGGAACTTGGTGGAACTCCGTTCCACCACCTTTTGGCTCAGACCCTTTGGTGCCTGCTCACCACAATTACTTGTAAACACAAAAGTCTGGTTTCTGTGTTTACAAGTGACAGCTCTGCACTCTGTATGTAATGCAATCCTGGTATTTAATGTCCCCTTAAGTCCCTACACTATTTGATGTGATTTGGAGGGTGCGTGTAGGAGGAGGGGTTTTGTGGGGCCGTTGTTAAGTTCCAGCGCCTATTTTTGAGAAAAAAAGCCCTGCACGTGACACCAATGACATGCTGAAAAGGTGCCTTTTTCCAAGCCGAAGGCAGGTCCAATTTATGACTAATTTATGACTTCCTTTAGGCTGGTGATGCTCATTGTCACACACAGTCACTTTCTATGTATTTCCCATTTATTTTTTTAAGAGTGATCTGTTGTGGATCACTTTTTTATTTGTTTTTTACTTTACTTATGGGATATATGCCCCTTTCCCTCTTCATCCATGCCAGGTGATCCCAGCGCACCCCCCCCCCCTTGATTCACCCTGAAGGCTGGGGAGGACTTTCTATCTTTTTCCTTTGCTTCACATACTCCCCACCTTTCATTGACTGACTTCTAGCGTTTTCACAGTTTTTATCCCATTGCTGGCTGTTTGTTGACAATTTTCATCAAGGCATTTCAAGTACCCTTATCTTTGTCCCACCCGGACCATGTTATCCATATGTGTATGATGATGAATGCTCTAATGTAAAAGAACTCTGAAACATGTTGGCGATTGGTTTATATACAACAATTGTACTCTCATACAACGATATCATTAGCAGTAATCAGCATGGGTTCATGAAGAATCGTTCTTGTCAAACCAATCTATTAACCTTCTATGAGGGCCATAGGATGAGTACATGGATTGAAAAGTGGCTACAGGGGCGAGTTTAGAAGGTAGTGATAAATGGGAAGTACTCGGAATGGTCCGGGATGGAAAGTGGGGTCCCCCAGGGTTCTGTCCTGGGACCAATCCTATTTAAATTATTCAATCTTCAAAACAGCTCAATCTCTGTATTTGCGGACGATACTAAGCTAAGCAGGGCAATAACTTTTCCGCAGCATGTGGAAACCTTGCAAGAAGATTTGAACAAATTAATGGGGTGGGCAACTACATGGCAAATGTGGTTTAATGTACAAAAATGCTAAATCATGCATTTGGGTGGCAAAAATATAAATGCAATCTACTCACTAGGGGGAGAACCTCTGGGGGAAACTAGGATGGAAAAGGACCCCCAGGTCCTTTTCCATTCTAGATTGGATGGAAAATCAAACAAAGCAAAAATCTGGTTTCCCGATTATCTATCAATTTAAAAGAGTGCTTTCTTTTTAAGAAACGAGTAGTCCATTATTTTGTAACTCAATCAGCAGAAGGAATGCTGGATCTGCCCTGTGATTTTTTTTTTTTGATATTGTTTCACAGAATTCTCAACTCCTTAGCATCACAGTTCTCTATATCAAACTTTTCATGGTAAAATAGGGCTCAAATTGCAGCTGAAATAAGAGCGATTATGTGCATGCTAGGCAGATTCTTTCAGACCTAACACACTCTTCTATCAAAATATCCACATGGTGGTTTGGCTCCCCCCAATGGTCATTTTGTAGATTTAAAAACCTCATTACAAGATTGCAAGTTTGGTTTTATACTAGCTAGCAAAGCAGACCAAGATGTATGTTTTGTGTTTTAGGCTGGGTTCACACCTACGCAAATTGGATGTGGGTTTCCCAGAATCCAATTTGCATGACAGGAGATTGTCACTGGCTCTCTATGGAGCCGGTTCACAAATTTCCATTGCGGCTGTGGAGTGGCTTGCAAAGGAACGCTGTGCGTCTTTGGACGTGTTTCACAGGGCTAAATTCAGGCAACAATTTGGCCCTGAAATGGAGAACAGGGACACACCAGACCACTGCTGCAAGCCTCATCCATCGGAGGTGTAAACTCAGCCTTAGGATTTGCACCTTGCAGCAGCAATTACAATTTCTATAACTAATGTTACTGTGAATGGAATCGACAATCATTTTTCTTGTACTTGATTTTTACGAACGCAGCTTTTACTATTTAAGCACATTGAAGAGATGTGACGTGCAAAGTAAATGTAGTACAGACATTTAACATTTATTTACAATGTTTTCATCACTTTTAGTAGTAGTCTTCATTCAACCTTCTTCCTAAGGTTCTTTTTCCTTCTTTTTTTTACTGTTATGTTCCAGCTGCCGATACGGTCTCTGCCATCTGCAGCAGGCACAGAGGGACCTTGGCAGACACTTTAGGAGTCTTCTAAATGTTATAGGAAATGTGTTCATGAAAAGCAAGGTTCTGCTCTTTATTTTGTTCTAGGAGATGGAACCACAAATGCCCTTTTGTGTCATTCTACCTTACTTAGGTGTAATGGAAGAGTTATGAACCTAAATAAATGATCTTAGACTCCAATGAATATGCACATTTCCAAGTTAATTAGGTAATTTTGACAATACTCTCCCCACATGCTCCAGGAAGAGAACCCGGGAAGGTTCGTTAAAGAAGAACTCAAAGTTTTCCTCCACAAAACAACAGATGCATTGTGCATGTGAATGAATCACAACCCAGCTGTCAATTTTTGTGCAACTTACCGTATTTGCCGGCGTATAAGACGACTGGACGTATAAGACGACCCCCTATTTTTCCAGGAAAAACGTTGGTTTTGGGATATACTCGCCGTATAAGACTACCCCTTCCTACTAGTCTGTCTGGAAACTGAGGGGTAGCCAGAACAACCGCTGACAGGAACAACTGCTGACAGAAACAGGCTTCTTTTTAAATCTCACTGTGCCATTCCATTACATTACATGCCTCACTGTGCCATTCCATTCCATGCCCCACTGTGCCATTCCATTCCATGCCCCACTGTGCCATTCCATTACATGCCCCACTGTGCCATTCCATGTCCCACTGTGCCATTCCATTACATGCCCCCACTGTGCCATTCTATTACATGTCCCGACTGTGCCATTCCATTACATGCCCCCACTGTGCCATTCCATTACATGCCCCCACTGTGCCATTCCATTACATGCCCCACTGTGCCATTCCATTACATGCCCCCACTGTGCCATTCCATTACATGCCCCCACTGTGCCATTCCATTACATGCCCCACTGTGCCATTCCATGCCCCCACTGTGCCATTCTATTACATACCCCCACTGTGCCATTCCATTACATGCCCCCACTGTGCCATTCCATGCCCCCACTGTGCCATTCCATGCACCCATTGGGCCATTCCATGCCCCACGGTCAATCACATGCCTCCACTGTCCATCACATGCCTCCACTTTCCCAGCCAAGACAATCGATCTCCCTACCTTATTTTTTTGCTGCAGGCATCAATGTCTCAGGCTGCGGGCATCCATGATTCAAAAGCCGCGCCTCCCCCTTAGACTGTTCCGTGACAGGCGGAACACAAATTTTCCCAGCATAGCCTCTGTTCAGTGTTCCGCCTATCATGGACGTCCTCTCGTCCGAGGATGAGAAGGCATCCGTGATAGGCGGAACACTGAACGGAGGCCCTGCTGGGATCACAGAACAGTCTGAGGAGGAGGTGCGGCTTTTGAATCATGGATGTCCGCAGCCTGACGGAGACTGTCATCGGCGTATAAGACGACCCCCGACTTTGGATGCATTTTTTTGCATCCAAAAGGTCGTCTTATACGTCGGCAAATACGGTTAGCTGTATATAGAAGGTTTATGTGTCTGTGATATTATTCCTTCTCCTGACTGAATTTCAAAGCACTCTGACTTCCTGTTTCCTTTCTATTTAGGGTTGCCACCTTTTCTTCAAGTCAATCCCGAACACTTTAGTGGCACACAGCAATTATATTTTTTTATAGTATAAACTATACAAATATTTTGCTACTCAATAATATTTCTAATCATATGAAGTTAAGTTAATAAAAAGAATCCTCCTTTACATCCAAGTACACAGAGTTTCCCTTTTATATCTGAATTTGCAAAGTTCCCTTTCACTGTAAGGGGAGACTCTACAGACTCTGTAAGGAAGAAGTCTGGGGACCCTAACATAGGGGATTCTCTGGGAACTCTGATTTAAGGGGGAACACTGAGAACTGTGATGTACAGAGAGGACTCTGATGTAAGGGGGAACACTGTGGCATCTGGTGTAAAGGAGAATTATGATCTGATGTAAGGGATACTCTGAGAACCCTGAATTACCTTGGTGTACTCACTCAGAGGCAGGAGAGAAGAGGAGGTGAGACTTCAGTCACAGACAGGAAAGGATGGGAAACTCACTCACCCCTTGGCAGTCAGCATCTCTCATCCAAATGTATCTGGAAGTCAAAGTCCGGTCTGAATAATGTTTCAGGCAGTCTGAAACCCAGATGCATGATTCCAAACCCGAACTGTCCCGGTGAATCCTGGACAGGTGGCAACCCTATTTCTATTCCAGTCCTGATTCAACATATCCCATGATCCTTTGAGCCTATGTAGTTTCAGGACAGGCTATGGGAATCACCAATTAGCCATGACTAAGCACTGAACCAGTGTGAAACGCGTCAGCTGTCCCCTTTCCTGATTTTTTGCTGTGATTTTTTGGTGCATTTTTTTTACTGTTTTTATCAATAAAGACAAAGTTCTTTTGGAGTGAACTGCCTAGTGCATTTCCAGCACCCTCGGTATCCTGAACAATCCTTGATTGCTTAGCACAGTGTTTTTCAACTCCAGTCCACAAGGCACACCAACAGGTCATGTTTTCAGGCTTTCCATTATTTTGCACAGGTGATTTGATCAGTTTCACTGCCTTAGTAATCACCACAGCCATTTCATCTGAGGGAAATCCTGAAAACTTGACCTGTTGGTGTGCCTTGAGGACTGGAGTTGAAAAAACTAGCTTAGCAGACCCACCTGGAGCGGTGACTCCCTTTCGCTGGGAATCACCAGTAGCAGTTCTGGGAGTTGATGTGAGTGGGTCCTAGGGTTACTGCGGGTGTTTCTGGGCCTTCATGTGGGTGGTAAAAGCTACTTTCACACTGGGGTGGTGAGAGCGTCAGCGGTAAATCGCTGCTTTTAACCCCCACTAATGGCCGAAGAAGGGGTTAATAGCTCCTGCATAGCGCCGTTTCCGAATCGCTTTGCAGGCCCCCCAAAGATGCTGCTTGCAGGACTTTTTCTAACGTCCCGCAAGTTCACTGGGACGACAGGAGAGGCACTTTGCAGGTGCTGTTTTTAGCGCTAAAATAAATGTAAAGAGCCTCAGCGTGAAAGTGGGCTTAATGTGTCATGCCTCCTTCTGTGCCATTCCTGTCTTGCTCCATACCAAAGAATAATGGCTTACTGCAAAAATACAGAGGAAGGGCTATGGGAGGTTATTATGAAGGTGTTTCCCTCATATGTAAATTAATCACTTCACAGAGTGCAGGGCTATGGGAGGGAGGGATCTGAGGGGTGGGACTTTCCCTGTTCACACTGGTAGCCATATTGATCCATTCAATCCTGCCCAGAAGCAGCACAGCTATCTTTCAGAATAGGCCGTGAATGAAAGGGGTTTCCTTCCTGAAAAATGCTGTGATCTGTAAGATGGGACTTGGGAGGTTTGGACTCTTCCTGTAGGTGTGACTTAGTGGGATTGAATGCTAATTAGAATGTATTGAATCCCACCCACCATCAAAATTGTGAAGGAAGTTACATAATTGCAGAGACTGAAAAACTACAAAGAGAAGTGTAAAGCCCTGTACACATGATCGGTCCAAACCAATGAAAACGGACTGAAGGTCCGTTTCATCAGTCCAAACCGATCGTGTGTAGGACCCATCGGTCAGTTATCCTTCGGTCAAAAAAAAAAGAACTTTCTTTAACCACTTATTTACTGGCCACATAAACCCCCTTCGTGCCCAGGCGAAATTTCAGCTTCCGGCACTGCGTCGCTTTAACTGCCAATTGCGCGGTCGTGCGACATGGCTCCCAAACAAAATTGGTGTCCTTTTTTCCCCCACAAATAGAGCTTTCTTTTGGTGGTATTTGATCGCCCGTGCGGTTTTTATTTTTTGCTTTTTAAACAAAAAAAGTGCGACAATTTAAAAAAATATATATATGTTTTACTTGTTGCTATAATAAATATCCCAATTTTTTTTTTTTAAATATTTTTTTTCTCAGTTAAGGCCGATACATATTCTTCTACGTATTTTTGTAAAAAAAAAAAAAAATCACAATAAGTGACTGCTTTGCGCAAAAAGTTATAGCGCCTACAAAATAGGGGACAGAATTATGATTTTTTTTTAAATATTTTTTTTTACTAGTAATGGCGGCGATCTGCGATTTTTATTGGGACTGCGATATTGCGGCGGACACATCGGACACTTTTGACACATTTTTGGCGCCATTCACATTTATACAGCAACCAGTGCTATAAATATGCACTAATTACTGAATAAATGTGACTGGCATTGAAGGGGTTAACACTAGGGGGTGAGGAAGGGATTAAATGTATTGCCTGGGTGTGTTCTAACTGTGTGAGGCTTGTTCCAGGGTGACATCACCCCTTCACATGTGTTTCTTTTTAAAGTGTATTTTTGTGCGTGAACTCGAGAGAGAGGAGCCGGACTGCAGGAGTTGGGAGTAGGCAGACCCTCCCCCCGGAGGCAATCGCCATCCTTCTCCATGCCCCTGGTGGCAATGGCGGGTGTGAAGGGGGGCCTCCCACTCACCCCGCCCTACCTGCTCCTCTTGGGAGCCCAACTGGGGCCCAATGGGGCAGAGGGACTCCCCCTATGAGGGAGTGAGGGGGCCTAGCCCACCCAGCCAGCCCCGTAGGTCCTTCACCTCTCTTTATTTTAGGAGATTGCATGGCCAAAGTGCGTGTGTTTTAAACCAATTTCGTGTGCGTGCAAGTGTGGTGGTTTTTGTGGGGGGGTGGGCGTACTAAGCACAGGCGTACCTTGCATAGCACACCCACCGGGAGCCGGGCTGAGACCACCAAACTCAATTCACATGTAGCCAAGACCGGGATCCGAACCCTTGGCTGCAGAGGTGAATGGCTTGTCAGCGCAGTGCCAATCACGTTGAGCCACCACAGCTCCCTCACATGTGTTTCTAATAAGGTTGAACTTTCTAAGTTCCATTGTTTGTAGATATTTTGTTTTTAGAAAAAAAACATGTTTTTTGGACAACCAAAATAAATAAAAAATGTTTTTTTTTTACCTGGAAAAAAAGACGCACAAGTTGTGCACAGAAGAAAAAAACAGGGATACCTGAAAATTTTTAAAAAAGCACACGTTGTGCACAGAATAAGGCTGCATTCACACCTGAGCGTAGCGTTTTTCCGCGATTTTGCAGCATTTTTACCACGTTTTGTCGTGATAATTTTGGCGTTTTTTACCACGATTTGTCGATGCGTTTTTTACCACGCTTTTGCACAGGTCTAGGGTCACCAATGTTAAAAACAGAAAAACGCCCAAATACGCTCAGTTCGAGCGACAAAAAAGTGTCTAGGACTCGTTTGAGCTTTAGGCGTTCGGCGTCAAGCATTGTGAACCATCTCCATTGAGAATAATGTATTTTTTACCCTCTAGCGTTTTGGAGCTTCATGCTTCAGGGGACAAAACGCTCAGGTGTGAATGCAGCCTAAAACTCCACAAAAATACCAAAAATCATGAGTGGCTTCTTCTTTCTATGCTCAATACCAGTTTGTAGATTTAAAAAAGTGAGTGATTACTGTGCAATTGTGGTTATTTACTAAAACAGAGAAAAACATTTGGCACTAAAAGTGCACTAGTTGGAGAACCAGGGAGAAAATAAACCAAAGCAAGAATGACAAACAACTGTTTAAATTCCAATGGTCGGTCAAATTATTGATTAAATAACATTTCTTTCTTTTGGGGGCTGAATTAGAAAGAAATATGGTCTGGCATAGCAATCGCCCCCCTACCCACAAGGTACTCAACATATTTGTTGCGTGCCTCACGAGAAGATTGGGGTGCTAAGCCAGTTCTCCCAGTGTCCAGGCCAAGAAAGGTAGCTGAGGGTAGTCCTGCCTCAGCACCAATGTTGGTTAGGTATGACTGGGAGTGCCTGCGTTAAAAAATTGTGCAAAATGCAACAGGCAAAAACAATGGTGTTCAGTTTATATTCCGCCAGGTGTATAGCTGTCTGGAACAGGTGGAACCAGCTGGCGAGTATCCCAAAGGCATTCTCGACTACCCTCCGGGCTCTGGCCAGCCGTTAGTTGAAAACCCTCCTCTCTGGGGTGAGGGTTCTCTGGGGAAAAGGCCGCATGGGTTGAGGTCCAAGCCCGAAAGCTTCATCCGCAAGAAAAACAAACGGAAGTCCCTTCAAATTGTCTTCATCCCATGGCAATGCCAGACCACCAGACTGTAGACGCTTGGCAAACTCTGTCCGCGTGAACACTCCCCCATCAGACAGCCGGCAGTTCTTCCCCACGTCCACATACAAAAATTCGTACTGTGCTGACACCACTGCCATCAGCACGATACTATGAAAATCTTTGTAGTTGTAATAGTACAACCCCGAACGAGGTGACGCCACTATGCAGACATGTTTCCCGCCTTCGCAGTTCGGAAAGTCCCACCGCTGGGCAAATTGGGAAGCCACAGTCTGCCATTCCTGTGGTGTGGAGGGAAACTGTGGGGACAAACAAAAAAATAAAATAAGTACTTTGGCACTTAAACATTGCAATCATAATACAAAAAACATCCTTGTGCAACATCAGTATAACATTTATTATTGGAGTATTTCATTGTAAAATACATAGGCACACTTATCAGACTCCTCACCCCTCTGATGGGCCATTAAACATTTTTAGGGGGGGGGGGCCCAGAAAAGAAAAACAGGTAGCATTCTGCCTAAATAGCATGAGAAAAAATACATTAGGACACATTTCAGGGGGGGTTCTAGATGAGGTTAGGAATACTATGGAGCAGACAAAAGTCAGGTTGTAAAAAACTAGGCTAGGTGTGTTTGGTGTGTTTGGGCCTAGGATAGCATGCCGCACAGGTTAGTGAAGGGAAAGATGCATGTAGGCCAGAAAAAAAGCATGGAAAGCTTACAACATGCATGGGGACAAAAGGGGACATTCACAGCATATTCCAATCATGGTAATTAGAGAAAAATGCAAGAAATACAAGACATTAGCATACTTTAAAGACATAGCCTGTGATGTTAAAGGAGGAAACTTACCTTAATATACTCCTCCTGCATGACTTGTATGATGGCAGAACACGACTCCGATATGATGATCCCAAGCACCTGGGGAGAGATGCCTGTCAAGAACTTGAGGTCCTGCAGGCTCCTCCCAGTCGCCGGGTACCGCAACGTGGTAATAAGCCTCTGCTCGGCCGTGGTGGCTTGGCGCATCACAGTGTCCTGCCTCATGATATAGGGGGACAGAAGATCTAATAGACGGTGAAAAACGGGGTCTGTCATCCGGAGAAAGTTCCTGAAGTCCTCAGGATTATTCTCTTGGATTTCCCTAAGCAGAGGCATATGAGAAAATTGGTCATGCTGGCGCAACCAATTCTTGGCCCATGATCTCCTCCTCTACCTGTTCATGGGCCAAGACCTTGAGAGAGTATGAAATGCAGAAGACATTGCATACCCAGCACGAACTCTAGCATGAGCATCATGGCTTTAAACCGGTCGGCTGGTCAGAACGCACTTACACCAGAAAGCACCCCAAATCCAGCAATACCTGTAAAGAGCGCACTGAAAAACAGATACGAGCGGACAGGACGGCACTGCAAAGCAGAAACGACCCGACAGCCAGCACTGATTGCCAATACGATCCCACAAGCACACACACTGAACCCGAGAATATGATCTGTAAAGCACGGAGACTGAAAAGCTGCGAATCGGCTCGAACCAAACTTTCACTAACACGCGGGAACACGGAATTAGCAAAAGCGGCCTCAAGGGTGGTGCCAAAGGCTTTGGCCTTTCCTTTTATAGTGACGTCGTATGTGGTTTACGTGTCCGCATTCTGACATGATCGGTTCATTAACCGATGGTGTGTAGGCACATCAGTCCATCAGTTAGGTCCTTCGAACTGTTCTCATCAGATGGACTGATGGTGTGTATGCGGCCTTACAGACTCTAGCTGCTGCAGAAAGTGGCTGTGGAAGGAACAGAGTCTATTAGCAGGATATGCATAGTGTCACATGGTACGAAGTCACCACTAAACTCAGAAATCAAGGGATCTCTAGACAACAGAGCAACATGTTACAGAGGTATGATCTATGCTGGGATTCATCATTCCATTCAGTTCTAGTGAAACGAAAGTTGGAAATCAGCTTTAAGAGAGGTTTCTGTGAATAGTCACTCCTACTAATTTCAGACCTCTATCAGCCCGCTGTGTCTGCAGTTGACTCAATTTTAGAAATAAGGAGGAATGTAGGATAAGGAGCAGCAGTCGTCAAGTTAGATCCACAAGTACAACTTCTTTTTAAAGTTTCATGTCTTGTCACAGATTGAATAACCACCCAGAAAACAAGAGGTTCCATGTTAAACATAATTTCACACTACTGCTCCGCGTATTTACAGTGACATTTCTGCCTGACAAGTTAATTTTAGGTGAGGTAGGACATGGTTGAACAGCAACCATAAAAAATATTTAAAGAATGGAAAGCTCTAAAAAAAATAAGGAACAGCCACAATAATTGCAAAAAGAAAAGATCTCAACTAACCCAAGGGGATGACATTGTGATTTGCAGTTTCTGTTTTTAGTCTGCCATCTGCCCTGATGTTTTGCTTGAATGTTGTTACCCAGTCCAAAGTTTCTTTACAGACTCCACCTGGGATGCGGACCATACACTAACAGACAGGCTAAACTATAAAAGTCTGAGGCCCCGTACACACGACCGAGTTTCTCAGCAGAATCCAGCGAGAAGCTCGCTGGGATCCATATTCTGCCGAGAAGCTCGATCGTGTGTACACTTTCGTCGAGCGTCCCGTCGGGAAGCTCGTCGAGCCAAAATAGAGAGCAGGTTCTCTATTTGCTCGACGGGCCATTGGGACTAATGGCTCGACGCCTTTTTCAACAGCCTGGTCGACGAACTCGACGGCCGGCCGAGAACCTCGTTGGGCGGAACGATGAGTTTAGCCCGACGAGGTTCTCGATCGTGTGTACGCGGCCTAACAGATTGCTCAATCTAAGCTATACAGTAAATATAGACAAATCCCCCTGCTGTGCTACCCAAAAAGCTGAATCTAATTGGATGCAGCTGCTTTTTGATCAACAATTTTTAGCTCTGCTTTTTTTCATTTGAAGGATAATCGGGCAGAAGGGGGTCAACAGGGCCACCCAAAAATTTTATTTTGGCTATCTCATCAGGAACTGGCTAATAGAGATGGGACAAAAAACACTTAGGGCCAGATTCAGGTAGAGTTAGGCTGGAGTATCATTGATACTCCAGCCTAACTGTCACTTTAAGCCAGCGTTTTTGTTTTCTGTAACCAGAAAACAAGAAACGCCTGGTTGGAGTTCCGATGCGAGCGGCGTAATTGAATTTCGCCATCGCATCGCAACTTTAATTTAAAAATGGCGCTGGGGGCGGGAACCGCTGATTAACGCCGAAAAAATATGTTAATCAGCGGGAATCGGCAATTCACGATCGTATTCGGTAGGGTTGTCCCGATACCACTTTTTTAGGACCGAGTACAAGTACCGATACTTTTTTTCATGTACTCGCCGATACCGAATACCGATACTTTTTTTAAATGTCATGTGACAGTTTTCAAACCACAATCCAGACTAAGTATATTTTCTTTAGAATTATGAAGAACTCTAACTCAAGACATTATAAAAGAATAAAAATGAGTAAAAATGAATAAAAATGTTTTATTTGCTTGTCAAGCAGTAGTAAAATACTCAAAGAATTTTCACAGAACATGTTGATAAATACAAAAAAAGTATTCTATTTAGGTATCGGGAGCATTTGTGCGAGTACAAGTACTCCCGCAAATACTTGGTATCGGTCCCGATACCGATACTAGTATCGGTATCTGGACAACCCTAATAGACACTCCCCTTCTCGGGATTGGAGGGATCCATCCAATCCCGAGCAAGGGGGAGTATCTATACGCGGATTCGTGCATAGACACTCCCCCTTGCTCGGGATTGGACGGATCAGTACAATCCCGAGAAGGGGAGTGTCTATACATGGCGGCGCAGGCATTACAAGTATTCAAAACAAAAGCTTGTAATGCGCGCTACGCTATAATGCAGGGGGATTAACGGCGGTATGCGGCGGCGGCATCATATCTACAGGTATGAGGGACAGGACATGGCTGCAATATGGGGGGGAAGTATTCTATTTTGGTATCGGGGGTATTTGCGGGAGTACAAGTGCTCCCGCAAATACTCGGCATCGGTCCCGAAACCGATACTAGTATCGGTACAACCCTAGTTACAATGACTGATAGACCCTTCAACAGTTTTGGGGGGGCGGGGGAGTCTATTATGTTCTCCCAGTAGGGGGCATTGAGAGCAGTGCCTGTGAGGAGAACACAGTCATTATTGCTAGTGGCTTTAGCCCCTGGCAATCACATATAAAGATCCGACATGGTGGTTGTACCAAAGTCAATCAGTGGATCGACTTCGGTACAATCATCCTGCCCATAGATGGTCCGAATCTCAGCCAGTCCCCGATCAACCGGCCCAGATTGGAACCATCTATGGCTGGCTTACAAGAGCCAGGAGGGGAAGCCTCAACACTTTTTTTTTTTTTTTTAGTACATTTGGAAAAAAATGTATTGAATTGTCACCATGACACTTATCACATTATATCTGTTTTTCATCTAGGACGCCTCTGGGAAACCGAAAAAGTGTCAATGCTGTGTTTAAGTCACCGGTAAGTTCTATATTAGACTGCTATATAAATATTTTCTATAATTCTCTTCATATATTGATGCTCCAGGACTGATTTTTTTTATTTTTTTACTGAGTAGAAATGGTGATTAATCCTGTGTATAGGCTATCCGATGGAGATTTGAGATTAATTTTTTTTTTTTTTTAACCACTTAAGCCCCGGACTTGGTATTCGGCACTGCGTCGCTTTAACTGACAATTGTGCGGTCGTGCAATGTGACTCCCAAACAAAATTGGCGTCCTTTTTTCCCATAAATAGAGATTTATTTTGGTGCTATTTGATCACCTCTGCGGTATTAATTTTTTGCGCTATAAACATAAATAGAGCGACAATTTTGAAAAAAAAAAACAATATTTTTTACTCTTTGCTATAATAAATATCCCCAAAAAAGATATAAAAACATTTTTTTTCCTCAGTTTAGGCCGATACGTATTCTTGGCAAAATCACAATAAGCGTTCATTGACTGGTTTGCGCAAAAGTTATAGCGTTTACAAAATAGGGGATATTTTTTGGGCATTTTTGTTATATATATATATATATATATATATTTTTTTACTAGTGACGGTGGCGATCAGCGATTTTGTGACTACGACATTATGGCGGACACATCGGACAGTTTTGACACATTTTTGGGACCATTGCCATTTTCACAGCGAAAAGTGCTATAAAAATGCACCGATTACTGTGAAAATTACAGTGAAGGGGTTAACCACTAGGGGGGCGCTAAAGGGGTTATGTGTGTCCTATTTTGTGTTTTACTGTAGGGGGGTGTGGCTGGCAGGGTGATGTCACTGATCGTCGTTCTCTATGACAGGGAACAGACGATCAGTGACAAGCCACAGAGAAGGTGTGTTTACACTCGTTTCTCCCCGTTCTTCAGCTCCTGTGACACCGGCGGTAATCATGGGCGAGGTCATGGAGCTTCGGACCAGGTCACAAGCATGCAACTGGGCACTTAAAGGGCAACATACCTGTACGTGCTTGTGTCCAGCCGTGCCATTCTGCCAACGTATATTGGCGTTAGGCGGTCCTTAAGTGGTTAAATCCGTCTCCCCAAAAAATAAAATGAAAAAAAAACAACCACATTTAGCGTCCCTGTCAATGACAACAGTTTAAGACGCTACTGAGATCTTTCCGAATTCATTGACAGGTGCAGTTGACTCCTATTACTTGCTTCACGCATGTTTGGTTTTATTATAGAATTGTATTGGAGCGCGGTACCCATTTGAAGCAAGCAAACGCCAGTTGACACCAGCCCTAAGGAGGAGTTTCACCCTAAAGTAGAACTTCCACTCATTTGATCCCCCCCCCCCCCTCCGGCGCCACAATTGGCACCTTTCGGGCAGAGGGGGGACAGGAGAGAGGAGAGGACCCCACGCATGCACAGTAGGGTTCCCGGCATGGAGCCGAAAGGCTACACTGTTGGGTACCCTTACCCGCAATGGCAGCACCCGACAGCTGATGGTAACTTCAGCTGCGCTGCTGACATCGCTGGACTCCAGGACACATAAATGTCCATTTATTTAGGGCCAGTTCACACCAGACGCAGTTCCGTCTGCACAAAACGCATGCAGAGTGTTTTCCATGCATTCCAATGGCTCTAGTTCACAGCATTCAGTCCGTTTCTGGTCAGTTTCAGTAAACTAGAGCCATTGGAATACATGGAAAACACTGCATGCATTTTGTGCAGAAAAAATGCGCATTGCGTCTGGGGTGATCTGGGTCTAAAAGCTAGCAGCTACGGTATGGACTTTTTTCCAAGTATGGGGGAGAACATGTGACACGCCCCCTGCCTTTCAGCAGTGCAACATTTGGGGCCTGAATGGCCAATCACAAGGCTTTAGCGCTGTCACATTGGACTGGGTTGTTATGACATGGAACGTACAATTATCAGTAATATTGGGTGACATTGTTTGTGAATTAAAGTGGTGGAGGAGAGGAGATATAAGTAAGGCTTTTTACATTGGGGAGCTTTACAGGAGCTATAGCGCTAAAAAAAAGCGCCTGTAAAAAGCCTCTTCTCTCACTCTGAGTGCTTTCACACTGGAGCAGTGCGCTGGCAGGACGCTAAAAAAAAGTCCTGCAAGCAGCATCTTTGTGGCGCTGTAGGAGCGGTGTATACACCCCTCCTACAGCACCCCTGCCCATTAAAAATCAACAGACTGGCACCAGCTTTTGTAGGACTGTGGGTAAAAATATAGACAAAATGATTGATAAACCCTTCAACCACTTTGGAGGGAGGTGGGAGGGAGGCATCAATTTTAATTCATTTATACTGCCTAAAATGAGGCTGGTCATAGATAATGCGATATTCCCCCCGGTCATTGTTGATAGGGGATTCCATCCCACAGAGCTATTATGTTCTCCCTGCATGGGGCATGGAAAGCTGTCCCTGCCAGGAAAACACAGTGATCCAAATTGAAATCAATGGGCAGCGTTGGCAAAGAGCCGTTGTAGTGTTGCTTTGCAGGCGCTTCTAACACTTTTCCGCCACTAACGGGTTAAAAGCGCCCCACTAGTGGCCATAAAGCTCTGCAAAAATTATGGTAAAACCCCCAGTGGGGCTATGTGAAAGTAGCCTTCGTGTAGGACTAGGGGGAGAATTTATTCTTTTAATGTTTTTTTTAATGTTGGTTTACTTTGACCCTTTTGTTGCCATCGCTGTATGTCATTATGTCATGCATTGGTCGCAGCAAGGGGTTTTACACATAGCTGTAAGCTTTCTGTGAGCCCTCCCCCACAATCTGTGCTTTATTAGCTTCAATGGAAGATAGATGCGACAACCAGGGTCCAAAAGGCCCCAGATGTCTCATTGAAGAGAACCTGTCACAAAGAGTTTGTCAAATAGGCAACCCCCCCCCCCCCCATCTGATATAAAGTTTTAGTGGAAAAAAAGTGTAAAAAATTAATAAAGTTACAGCCAATAACTTAGTGATGGCCTATAGAGGCTTTTAATTCATCATCTAGCTATGGAAAGTATAGGGTACTGAAGTTCATTGTTTTGTGGGTGCACATAAATTTGAATCTTGGCATGTTTGGGTACCTATTTTACTTCATCTTTTATATTGGGCCAGATTCACGAAGGACTTACAACGGCGTATCTCAACGTACGCCGTCGTAAGTCCGAATGTGAGCCGTCGTATTTATGCGCCTGATTCTTAGAATCAGTTACGCATAGATTTGGCCAATATACAAGCGGCGTAAGTCTCCTATGCCGTCATATCTTGGGTGTATATTTACGCTGGCCGCAAGGGGCGCTTCCGTAGATTTATCTGTCGAATATGTAAATTAGGCAGATATGCCGATTCACGAACGTACTTGCGTCCGCTATGCCGTTTACGTTAGACTTATGTCCGGAGTAAAGTTACCCCTGCTATATGAGGCGTAGCCAATGCAAAATGGACGTCGGAACAAGCGTATCTTTTTACGTAAGTCGTATGGGAATGGGACTGTGCGTAGGTTACGTTCACGTCACAGGCATTGAGCCGGCGTGATACTGAGCATGCGCGCGCATGCGCCGTACGATCGGCGCTTCATTTACATGGGGTCACGGCTCATTTCCATACAACACGCCCACCTCTTCCACATTTGAATTACGCGGGCTCAAAGTTGCGGAGGCGTAGCGTAAATAGGATACGCTACGCCCGCACAAAGATCCTACCTAAATCTGGCCCCTAGTGTTTGTGTGACCTAAAATAAACTTTAGTTAAAAAAATGACAAAAAACGAAAAATTTCTCTTATCCTTCAGACAGTTTTTTGTGGCACTTCCAATAGACATTCTCTAGTCTAGCTGCTCTTCTGCCTAGACTCATTTTTGAACCATTCCATAGTGCTGACTGCACCAAGGCTGCCAAATCAGTGGAGGTGTAACCTATCACCAGGTAGCTGTTCTTAGATCACATCGCCTCAATAAAATTTTCCTGGCGTGAACATGGCGGCATACATGTGGTAGTATGCTGCCATGGATTGATGCCAAGAAAGAAAAATTACTGTAAAAAGTTTATACAATTTTCAGATTTCCCAGCACCAACATGGCAGTGTAATACTACATGTGCCATGGAGTGGCACCAGGAAAGAAAATAATGGTAAGAATTTTCCATTATCTGTGTTGTCCATTGATTGGAAGCAGAAGTGAGGGAGATATACCTCTGATGTCAAAGTCTCACCAAGCACCTGTGAGGCTAACACCCCTTTCACACTGGGGCGTTTTTTAGGCGCTTTAGCATTAAAAAACATGCCTGTAAAGCGCCTGAAGGAAGCTGCATCTGCAATCCCAATGTGAAAGCCTGAGTGCTTTCACACTGAGGTGCTGCGCTGGCAGGGCGTCAAAGTCCTGCAAGCAGCTTCTTTGCATCGCTTTAGGAGCGTTGAATACACCGCTCCTAAAGCACCCTTCCCATTGAGGAGCTTTTTTTTAATGCCAAAGCGCCTGAAAAATGCCCCAGTGTGAAAGGCGCTTTACCAGCGTTTTACGGCTGCAGGCAGTGTGAAAGGGCTCTAGAAGCACTCGGGCTTTCGCATTGGGATTGCAGATGAGGCTTCTTTCAGGCACTTTACAGGCTTTTTTTTTAAAGCCAAAGCACCTTAAAAAAAAGCCAGAAAAAACGCCCCTGTGTGAAAGGGGTGTAACGGAACTATGTATTCTGCCTGTACATCTATAATAATCATGCAGTGGGACATACAAAGAACCGAAGGACGTGTTACAATAGGATTGTTAGATATGGATTATCCACATTATATTCTGAGATATCTGTAGGGCTATTTTAAAGCGGTGGTTCAATAAGCTGGAGAAGAGGCATTAGAATTTAGCAGTGAAAGAGTCACTCTACAATTAACCCTTTGAGCTCAGAATTAACAAACTTAAAGCGGTGGTTCACCCTAAATATACTATGTCCCATGTGATCCAGCATACTGGCGTCAGCGCCAGTATGCTGTTTTTTTTTTGTTTTTTTTTTAATTGGTCCACTTACTGTGTAATCCTTAATTTTCATTTATTTCCCCTGCGGTGGATGGCGCCGCTATAGCCCCTCACGGCTTCCAGAAATAGCCGATTTAGGACTTGGGTATTTCCGGCGCTATACTGCGCAGGTGCCGTATTTCTTAGAGTCCTATGGCGCGTCACGCCCTCCGAAAAAAGCTTCACTACCCGGTTCCCTACTGCGCCTGCACAATCTGCGTGACACGCCCTAACTGGTCCCCGCTGTCTACTGGGACCAGTGTGTTTTCCAGAAGACAGCGGGGAGAGGCGTGACTCCTTTGGCAGTCTTTTCCCAGAACTGGGTGCAAATGCCTGTATTATACAGGTATCTGTACTCTCCCCCCCCCCCCACTTCCCCCTAAAAGGAGGGAAATGTGACACAGGGGGTCACTTTTTGTGTGGACCTCCGCTTTAAGAATGTTTACAGATCACAAAATGTGTCTGGTTCAGCAGGTAGCAGCCAAACTTCAATCTGTGTGTAGCCCCCTCTGCTTGACAGAAGCCAATCTTTAGATACGCTCCTGCCAATGGATCCCCTGGAAAGCCACCTTTGATCGAACAGCTTGCACTCAATCACAGCAGAGAGTTTGCCCAAACATAATCACCTGTAAAAAAAAAGTGTCTGAGATATTGGTGGTAAACAGCCTGCTAGGCCCGAGGGGAACCAAACCAAGCCCTCCAAAAGTTGCCAAGAGTGTAAATGTAGACATTAAGCGCTAAGGTTAATCAAAAATATAACACTCTAAAGGGAAAGGTAGAACAAAGGGGGAGTATGGAAGAGGGAGAGATGGAGGAAAGGGGGAGAAGGAAAGGTTGGAGGAAGAAGGGGGTGAGGGTTTGGGGGGACCCCCACACCCCTTCCCTACCCGCAACCTTCGATCCCCCCTTTCTTCCTCCCTCTCTGCCTCTTTCATACCCCCCCCCCCCTTGTTCTACCTTTCCCTTTAGAATGTGATATTTTTGATTAACCTTAAAGAATAATGTCTACATTTACACTCTTGGCAACTTATGGATATGAGGCCGCTTTTGGAGGACTTGGTTTGGTTCCCCCACTGGGCCTAGCAGGCTGTTTACCACCAACATCTCAAGCACGTTTTAACAGATAACAGAGTCGGGTATATTTTTGAGGCGTGTGTTGGACCGGCTATGAGGGGAGGTTGGAGTCGGGTATATTTTTGAGGCGTGTGTTGGACCGGCTATGAGGGGAGGTTGGAGTCGGGTATATTTTTGAGGCGTGTGTTGGACCGGCTATGAGGGGAGGTTGGAGTCGGGTATATTTTTGAGGCGTGTGTTTTGACCTGCTATGAGGGGAGGTTGGAGGCCGGTATATTTTTGAGGCGTGTGTTGGACTGGATATAAGTGGAGGTTGGAACTCTTTTTGTTTTCAGAGGTCGGAGGAGTCTTTCCAGCTTTCTTTAGGCTTTCTCTGCTGGAGAAATTAGAACTCTTCCCGCCAGTAAGGTCCTTCATGGAGACCTTACATCACCGCACCAGGAAGTAAAACACTTCCGCGCATGCGCCAAATCCATTCGGCGGCGGTGCGGCGGCGGAGCGGGACGACATGTCTGCTGGTAAGTGTACTAACCAGCAGACATGTCGGGCGGACAGATTCCCACCGGATAGATTTCAAAGCATGCTTTGAAATCAGTCGGGTGGACAAATCTGTCCGCTAGCCCATACACACGATCGGAGATGTCTGCTGAAACGGTCCATCGGACCGGTTTCAGCGGACAAATTCTATCGTGTGTACGAGGCCTCATAGGACAGTGAGAAAATGGTTGAGAAATGGATATGGGGAGGACGGGCATGGATAATTTGAAGAGAAGGATAAAGGGATGTATTTAAATGTGTACGGCGATATTGTTCCAAATAATAAATTGGCTGTAGGTTTGTTAAGCCCAAACAACAGTACACATATATGGAGGTGTGAAGGAAGGAACTAGGGTGGAGAAACTGCTTATTATATAAAAAAACTTATTGAAGGACCATTAAAATAATGACTAGAAAACGTTTAAAACATATATTGCTACAAAGTGTCACTAGTGCTATAAAAACTACGGGCCAGATTCAGAAAGACTGGCCTAAGTTTCGGCAGGCGTAGCGTATCTCATATACACTATACCGCCGTAACTTAGAGAGGCAGGTACCGTAATTGTACTAGTACAGCAGACTTCATAGAACAAAGTCAACTACTCACTAAAAAATTACAAGAAAAGTGTTACCCAGAATCCTTAATCCAAGAGGCATATACCCAATATGCACAAGACACCCAAAAACATAGAGAAAAAACTAGTAGCCCTGACCAGGGGAGGGCTGGCAGCCTTAGGCCTGGGGGGCAAGTCCAGTCAAGTGGCCCATAGAGTGTGGAAAAGTGATGGATCGAGGAAAACAGTCTAAGATTTTTCATGATCACAAGAGTCCGCACAGAGGCCCCCCTTACATCAGAGTCCGCACAGAGGCCCCCCTTACATCAGAGTCCGCACAGAGGCCCCCCTTACATCAGAGTCCGCACAGAGGCCCCCCTTACATCAGAGTCCGCACAGAGGCCCCCCTTACATCAGAGTCCGCACAGAGGCCCCCCTTACATCAGAGTCCGCACAGAGGCCCCCCTTACATCAGAGTCCGCACAGAGGCCCCCCTTACATCAGAGTCCGCACAGAGGCCCCCCTTACATCAGAGTCCGCACAGACCCCATATACATCAGAACTGATGTAAGGTGTGTTCTGGGAAACTTGATTTAAGGGTGCATGTTGTGGACTATTGTGTAAAGAGGGTCTCTGATGACCAAAGCCTGCCCCCTCCCCTTTAACAAAGTCCACAGAGCACCCCTTTTTATACACTGCGAGGCAGGAGAGACTAGAAAGGGTGAGCTTACCAGGATGGAGGCTGAGGCGCAGGCTGGCTGTCTGATGCTTTTTTGGGTTCAAACTTCCTGATGAGCTCTATCTCTCCTCGTCTCTGTGCAGAGAGAGAAGGGGATGTCAGCACTGGTGTGCGCTGAGGCTGAGCTATGAATGAATGAATGAATGAAAACTTGTATAGCGCGGCACATGCGAACTGAATCGCCTCTGGGCGCTTGTTGTTCCTGTCTCCTTTGATATCAAAAGAGAAAAGTCTTGACCTTTTTCCTAAATGCTAGGTGGTTCTCCTCCAACCGAATGCTGGTTGGTAAAGCGTTCCATAGTCTGGGACCTTGGATCGCGAATCTTCTTTCTCCTTTGGACTTGAAGTTGGCTTTCGGAACCTGGAGCAGGTTCCGATTCGTGGCTCGCAAAACGCGATTGGGATTATGCGCTTTTATTATTTCGCATAAATAAAGGGGGGCATTCCCATGGACACATCTATGCGTAAGACAGAGAGCTTTAAAAGTAATTCTGTCTTTGACTGGCAGCCAGTGAAGGGCTCTCAGTGATGGTGAAATGGATTCCCAGGGTTTTTTCCCAGTCACAAGTCTGGCGGCCGTATTCTGAACGACTTGCAGACGAGCGATTTGGTACTTGGGGAGGCCGAGGTAAAGGGCATTTGCATAATCCAGCCTGGAGTTTACAATTGCTCCCACCACGACCGCTAAATCATCTTTAGGGATGAACGGAGTGAGTCTGCGTAGTAGGCGCAGCAGATGGTAAGATCCGCTGACTACTGACCCTATTTGTGCGTCCATTGTCATAAAGGAGTCAAAAATGACCCCTAGGCTTTTGACTTTGGCGCTAGGGGTGATGAGCTTGCCCAAAATAGGCGGGGGGGTCCACGCTGTTGAAAGTTGATTCCTGCGCTTGGCGTGAAACAGGAGAAGTTCTGTTTTCGCTCCATTGAGTTTAAGATAACTCTTTGTCATCCAGTCCTCTATCAAAGAGAGACATGTCTCTAGATTGAGGTGGTGATCCTGACTGTTGCAGATGCGGAAATACAGTTGCGTGTCATCTGCATATGAGTGGTAGAGCAGTTTTTGGCTGCTGATAATCTCAAAGAGAGGACGAAGATATATGTTAAACAGCACTGGTGACAGAGGCGACCCTTGAGGGACTCCGCATGTTACTGTGCGTTTTTCAGACGTAAAAGGTCCTAACTTCACTGTTACAATACCAAAAGGATTCTGGCATTGCACTCAAAATTACAGTATAAAGTTATAAAAATACATTTAAAAAGACATATATGATTGATCACACAATAAAAATAGTGAACAAAGAAAATAAATAGTCGTTGTAAAGGAATGATCCGGTGTAGAAATCAATACAGATTGATAACTACTGTAGATATAGATATACATAAACATAAACTCTACATGTTTCGCATTTGTTGCTTCGTCAGGAGTTATGATTTTTCTAGAGAGAAAGGAAGGGACCGTCATTAGTATACAGACATACATTTATATAAAATACACAGACATTCGTGCTTAACATTAAATTATATCCTTTGTGCGTCAAAGCGCTATAGAGAGGATGCATAAAAGACCGAAGTTGCCATGGTGTCATAGAGGGGAGGGCGTACCCATAGGGGTCCATAAGGGAGGGCATGCAGGGATACACCAGGAAAAAGAGTTGTTAGGAAAAGATACCCCTATGTATAATAGTTTTTTGTGGGAACATTTAGGATAATATGTTCGCACATTATGACCAATGTGGAATGGTAATATTTAGGTGAGCTATGTTAGGGGTGGAAGTAGATATAGTTAATGCCCAGCAGAGATATATAAAGGCAGGATAATCCATGTGTGATGAACACTGAGTGTGATAGTAGAGTACTTATATCGAATGGCTGCCTACCGTTCCCGCTGTTGGGTATCATAGAAAGGATTTTTGACAGTATAGATGAATATTGTCTGGAACTTGGGAGATTCCAGATGATTGAAAAACGATCCGAATAAAGCTAAAGCGGTGTGGCTTATTCTGGTGAGGAAAAAGTATATATACAATATGACAAAAAATAGGAAACTGTGTAATGGTATTGAACAACAGGTTTTCTGTTATTCAGGTGTGGGTATGAAAGAAAGAAAAAAGAAAAGAAAAACAAAAACAAATATTTTTGTTCGGAATACATACCCAAATATGTGCACCGCAGAATGTTGGTGGAGAGGGCTGAACAACTGCTTTGGTTATTATGCTTGAGCAGCTAAATCGATAACAAAGAGGGGATGATCCCCTAGTGTTGAAGCCTGAATTCCAATTAGTAGGTAGACCAACAATAGTAGAAGGCTGCGGTGTATTCAGGAGTGTGTCTAAACAGAGAGATATAGTATAACAGATGATGCTTTAAATAAGCCACCTACTTGAAGAGATGCTATAGAAGCCTGCAGGTAGGCAGAGTGTAACATTCAGTTTCTAAAACATCATTTTTACTCACCACTCAGGCCGTTTGGTTGAATTCCCTGCTTAGAAATGGCAGACTCTATAGCTAGTTTTATCCACCCCTTATAAATGTGTATCCCGGTCACATGTGCGGTTGAGACTTCCGCATCATGTGACCCGGCCAGGTCCTGACTATCCAATCCCTAAGCAGCAGGCTTGGCAGCGTCAATCGACGCTGCACCAATGGGGTGGGTGTGAAGTTAAACATTGAGGGGAGGAGGCATGGAGGCGCTCCACCAATAGAGTGGGGCGGGGCGTGTCTCACAAACATGGCCCGTTGCGATGGTAACACCAACGCGCATAGGGAAGTAATCCAGCATTGGCGTGAGCCTAGGGAAGGAACGTCGTAGGAAGGAGGGATGGAGGCGGGGCGTGTCAAGGTCCGTGGCAAGAAGCTAAGGCATAAACCAACGCCGCAAGAACACACAGACAAAGCCACCATCACATCCTAGATTTCCACAGCACAAACAAGTTGTGATGCGGTTATCTGGCCGTGCATGTCCTAACAAAGGATCCCCACAGGATACCACAACAGTCCCCAAAGGGCACCAAGGCAACAGGTCCTAAACATCAGTTAATATAGTAAGACAGTTGATAGTGCGACATTAGTAGTACAAATAAACAAAGTGCACTAATATACGGTTGGTTGAATATAAACAAAATAATTCTATATTGTGACTGGGTATCCCAGTTCACAAAAGTCGTTTCATGATTGAAAATACAGACGTTAATGCATAACTAGATATTTATTAGCAGGGACACAGCGGAGAGGGGGAGCAGAGCTATAGAAAAAATTGGATTATTTAACTAAAGCAGTTGATTAATATATTAGTGTATACTAATAGTACCACTAAGGCATAACCAACGTGACAATGTATTATAAAAAGGATTTATATGTCTGAAGCTCATTGATTCCTGGAGGTTGGGTAGCGTTTAATCTTTCAATCCATTTGGTCTCATTTTGCAGGATTTTTTTATCCCAGTCGCCTCCTCTCGGGTCCCGCTGAATAACAGCGAGAGCAAAGAAGGAGGCAGATGATGTATTGAAACGGTGGTAGAGGTCCAAATGTCGACTGACAGGTGTCAGAATTTTTCCATTGGATGAATAGTAGATGTGATCTCTAATCCGTTGTCGAAATGGGCGAATTGTTTTCCCAACGTAGTAGATCCCACATGAACAAGTCATGAGGTAAACAACACCCATGGTGCCGCAATCAGCTTTAAATTTGGGTTGTAATAATTCGCCATTAGGTAGAATGAATTTACTACCTGTGGTGATATAACGGCAGAATTCGCAATGCCCACATTTAAACATACCCTTCCCAGATGGAGGGTCTTGTCTGGTCGGGACATAATGACTACAAGTAAGTTGGTCCCTCAAGGATGTTGAACGTTTGAAAACTATTGTTGGGCGTTCGCCAACATATTTGCTTAGGATAGAATCCTCCCGCAAAATATGCCAATGTTTGGTGAGTACCTGTCTGAGCTGGTCTTGTTGGTCAGAGTGTTTTGTTATAATTTTGACTGAACCATAGGACCCCTATGGTTCAGTCAAAATTATAACAAAACACTCTGACCAACAAGACCAGCTCAGACAGGTACTCACCAAACATTGGCATATTTTGCGGGAGGATTCTATCCTAAGCAAATATGTTGGCGAACGCCCAACAATAGTTTTCAAACGTTCAACATCCTTGAGGGACCAACTTACTTGTAGTCATTATGTCCCGACCAGACAAGACCCTCCATCTGGGAAGGGTATGTTTAAATGTGGGCATTGCGAATTCTGCCGTTATATCACCACAGGTAGTAAATTCATTCTACCTAATGGCGAATTATTACAACCCAAATTTAAAGCTGATTGCGGCACCATGGGTGTTGTTTACCTCATGACTTGTTCATGTGGGATCTACTACGTTGGGAAAACAATTCGCCCATTTCGACAACGGATTAGAGATCACATCTACTATTCATCCAATGGAAAAATTCTGACACCTGTCAGTCGACATTTGGACCTCTACCACCGTTTCAATACATCATCTGCCTCCTTCTTTGCTCTCGCTGTTATTCAGCGGGACCCGAGAGGAGGCGACTGGGATAAAAAAATCCTGCAAAATGAGACCAAATGGATTGAAAGATTAAACGCTACCCAACCTCCAGGAATCAATGAGCTTCAGACATATAAATCCTTTTTATAATACATTGTCACGTTGGTTATGCCTTAGTGGTACTATTAGTATACACTAATATATTAATCAACTGCTTTAGTTAAATAATCCAATTTTTTCTATAGCTCTGCTCCCCCTCTCCGCTGTGTCCCTGCTAATAAATATCTAGTTATGCATTAACGTCTGTATTTTCAATCATGAAACGACTTTTGTGAACTGGGATACCCAGTCACAATATAGAATTATTTTGTTTATATTCAACCAACCGTATATTAGTGCACTTTGTTTATTTGTACTACTAATGTCGCACTATCAACTGTCTTACTATATTAACTGATGTTTAGGACCTGTTGCCTTGGTGCCCTTTGGGGACTGTTGTGGTATCCTGTGGGGATCCTTTGTTAGGACATGCACGGCCAGATAACCGCATCACAACTTGTTTGTGCTGTGGAAATCTAGGATGTGATGGTGGCTTTGTCTGTGTGTTCTTGCGGCGTTGGTTTATGCCTTAGCTTCTTGCCACGGACCTTGACACGCCCCGCCGACTCTCATTGGTGGAGCGTGTGCCTCCATCCCTCCTTCCTACGACGTTCCTTCCCTAGGCTCACGCCAATGCTGGATTACTTCCCTATGCGCGTTGGTGTTACCATCGCAACGGGCCATGTTTGTGAGACACGCCCCGCCCCACTCTATTGGTGGAGCGCCTCCATGCCTCCTCCCCTCAATGTTTAACTTCACACCCACCCCATTGGTGCAGCGTCGATTGACGCTGCCAAGCCTGCTGCTTAGGGATTGGATAGTCAGGACCTGGCCGGGTCACATGATGCGGAAGTCTCAACCGCACATGTGACCGGGATACACATTTATAAGGGGTGGATAAAACTAGCTATAGAGTCTGCCATTTCTAAGCAGGGAATTCAACCAAACGGCCTGAGTGGTGAGTAAAAATGATGTTTTAGAAACTGAATGTTACACTCTGCCTACCTGCAGGCTTCTATAGCATCTCTTCAAGTAGGTGGCTTATTTAAAGCATCATCTGTTATACTATATCTCTCTGTTTAGACACACTCCTGAATACACCGCAGCCTTCTACTATTGTTGGTCTACCTACTAATTGGAATTCAGGCTTCAACACTAGGGGATCATCCCCTCTTTGTTATCGATTTAGCTGCTCAAGCATAATAACCAAAGCAGTTGTTCAGCCCTCTCCACCAACATTCTGCGGTGCACATATTTGGGTATGTATTCCGAACAAAAATATTTGTTTTTGTTTTTCTTTTCTTTTTTCTTTCTTTCATACCCACACCTGAATAACAGAAAACCTGTTGTTCAATACCATTACACAGTTTCCTATTTTTTGTCATATTGTATATATACTTTTTCCTCACCAGAATAAGCCACACCGCTTTAGCTTTATTCGGATCGTTTTTCAATCATCTGGAATCTCCCAAGTTCCAGACAATATTCATCTATACTGTCAAAAATCCTTTCTATGATACCCAACAGCGGGAACGGTAGGCAGCCATTCGATATAAGTACTCTACTATCACACTCAGTGTTCATCACACATGGATTATCCTGCCTTTATATATCTCTGCTGGGCATTCACTATATCTACTTCCACCCCTAACATAGCTCACCTAAATATTACCATTCCACATTGGTCATAATGTGCGAACATATTATCCTAAATGTTCCCACAAAAAACTATTATACATAGGGGTATCTTTTCCTAACAACTCTTTTTCCTGGTGTATCCCTGCATGCCCTCCCTTATGGACCCCTATGGGTACGCCCTCCCCTCTATGACACCATGGCAACTTCGGTCTTTTATGCATCCTCTCTATAGCGCTTTGACGCACAAAGGATATAATTTAATGTTAAGCACGAATGTCTGTGTATTTTATATAAATGTATGTCTGTATACTAATGACGGTCCCTTCCTTTCTCTCTAGAAAAATCATAACTCCTGACGAAGCAACAAATGCAAAACATGTAGAGTTTATGTTTATGTATATCTATATCTACAGTAGTTATCAATCTGTATTGATTTCTACACCGGATCATTCCTTTACAACGACTATTTATTTTCTTTGTTCACTATTTTTATTGTGTGATCAATCATATATGTCTTTTTAAATGTATTTTTATAACTTTATACTGTAATTTTGAGTGCAATGCCAGAATCCTTTTGGTATTGTATCAATAAAACACTTATATTACGTTTATGATTAGTGCCTATAAAGTCCACTTTCTTTTCTAAACCACAAATCTTTCTAGTTACTCTAGGACGCGGCACTGTAATACTCCAGGTCACCCATAGTCCATCCTATGGTCTGTGCACCTTGAACCCCGTTTTCAACTCCTAACTTCACTGTTTGCGATCGGTTTTCCAGAAAAGAGGAGAACCAAGATAAATCGCCTTCTGCGACTCTGGCTACTTCAGCAAGCCGAGTCAGTAACAGATTGTGGTCTACAGTGTCGAAAGCGGCACTTAGGTCCAACAGAACTAGAAGACAAGATTCTCCTTCGTCTGCGGCCTTGAGAACATCGTCCCATACTTTCAGCAATGCCGTTTCCGTCCCGTGCCTGGGACGGAAGCCTGATTGCAATGGGTCAAGTAGCTTGTAGGTATCCAGATGCTGTTGCAGCTGTTGTTTCACTACTTTTTCCATTATCTCTGAGAGTACGTTGAGACTTGTTATGGGACGGCGGTGGAGTGGGTCCTTGGGGTCCCGGGAGGGTTTCTTCATGATGGGTTGGATTATACCCTCTTTCAACTGTGAGGGCACTATGCCCTCCAAGAAAGACTGGTTGATAAGCTGCGTGATGGGAGGAGCCAGGATGTAGGCGCATTCCTTCAGCAGTTTTGTGGGGATAATGTCATTTGGCGCTGTGCCATTACGCAAAGCGCCAATGATATTCTTAGTGGTCTCGATGGAGATGGGTTCCAGGGTAAACTTACCTGATATAGGAGAATTACTATGGGTGCTGTGTGAGAGGCTGCAGGGGGGGCTGAGGGGAGAATTGCTTTGCTGAATGCTTTCACGGATTACCTCGATTTTATTAATGAAGTAATCCGATAGTTCATTGCAAAATTCTTGTGTGTCCGAACTGGGGGCTTCAATGCATCCTGGTTTCATGGTCTGGGTGACCATCTTGAAGAGTTCACGGGGGCGGTTTTGGGCGCCGTTGATAGCCTCCGAAAAATAATTTTTCTTGGCTTGGAAAATTCCTTTGTGGTATTTTCTTGTAGTCGCCTTGTAGATGGATAGGTTTAGCTCTGAAGAACATCTTTTCCAGGCAGATTCAGCCCTTCTGCGTTCTTGCTTCAGTAACGACAGCTGGTTGTTAAACCAGCTGCGGTTGTTTTTCCGAATGCGGGTTCGTCGTTTCGGCGCTACCAAGTCGGCTGACTGTAGCATGGCCGAGTTTATGGCTTCCAATGTTTCAACGGCTGTTTGATGCGGCTGAGTTGTTTATTTTTTTCCTTAAAGTCGTTTTGAAGAGTTCCGAGTGGAGCTTCTTCTGACATCTAGTCCAGTGTGTTGTCACTGGATTTGATGTTTTTGTTGCAGGGGGGATGGTGGAAATACTGAATATAATTGCATGGTGGTCTGTCCATGGCAATTTTTCATTTTCCCAAATTTTTATTTCCAGAGCTTGTCTGAAAATAAGATCAAGTGTGTGACCTGAAGCATGTGTGGGCCCACATACTAGTTGCTGCAACCCTAATCCTTCCAGGTGGTCAATACAGGCGTCAGCAATGGGGTCTTGTGAGGAGTTGGCCCAGAGATTAAAATCCCCGAGCAGCAAAAGTTGTTTGCTGTTGAGGGTATAAGTGGAGAAGAAATCCGTCCATGATGATAGCAGCTGCGATTTTGGGCCGGGCGGCCTATAGCAGAGCAGAATGTGGACGGTCTCCTTTGAACTTGCTTGCAGTTGCAGAGTAAGGGTTTCCATGAATGGAAGAGGGTTTTGGCGGACTGGTTTGGTGATCGTAAGATGAGTCTTGTGGATCACCGCCAGGCCGCCTCCTCTTTGCCCTATTCTGTTTTCCGTTATGATACGGTAATTTTCTGGCACCAGTTCTCCTAGAATGGTGTTACAGTCGGCTGTGAGCCAGCTCTCTGTAATAAAAAGACAGTCTAGATCCTTTTGTTGAATGAAGTCGCGGATTTCAAGTCAGTGTTTTACTGCCGATCTTGTGTTGATCAGAGCACATGATATGTGCTTGAGCTGGGGTAAATGGCTGAAATGTCTGACCGTCGATCTATGATCGATTCTCAATAGTCGCTCAGTTCTTAGGGCCTTTTTGGTGATGGCTGGCAGTATTGCGGCGCATTGCCTCAAACTCCAAATGGTTTCGGCAGAATATTGCCTACATGCCATGATCGCCAATACACCAGGGGGGGGGGGGGGGGATTTCGGGGCAGTGGGGAGAGGAATTGGCTAACTCCTCTCTCCTGGCTTGGTCCAGAGGAAGGCAAAAAACCCTGGCGGCGCTCGGCCAATATGCTCCGGTAGGGAAAAAATTCCTTCCTGACCCCTGTAAGAGGCGATCGGGTAACCCCTGGATCAAGCTTCTGTGCGTTGGGGAGACAGGGGGGGGGGCTGAGAGGGGGACCCTGTTGCTGGTCTGGTGGGATGGCTGCCTGCTCAGGCAGTGGGATGAGGGCTGACAGGGTGCTTCTTTAATTAACTGGGGGCTGAGAGGGTGAAAGACAGGGCCGGGTAACTGTCCTTCTGGGGTAAGGGGGGTTTTCTGGAGGCTGAGTGGGGACCACAGAGGCGTGGGGAGCGGCGTGCCGTTAGGCCCGCGATTCAGGGCGGCCTGGCGCGGTGCTCTCAAAAGAGCCCCAGAACGGCGAAAATTTCCGGGCGGAGGATAGAGGAAGGGGCCCTTGGGGATGATGGAGGTGAGGGAGTGGTGAGGGAGTGCAGGGAAACAAAAGAAGATCCGTATTGCTGCGGCTTTATCCTGAAAAGGACGGCCGTCAGCAGCTTTGGTGGAGGGCTCTTACCTGCGGAGAGCCAGGGAGCTGAGCTGGAGGAGAGGAGAGGAGAGATCAGAACGGGGCACAGGATATTCCCGGGCTGGAAACTGGAATATGGACTGGGCTAGCAGGGCTGGGAGGGACTCTGCCTGTCTGCCTCCTACGCCTGCCTGGAGCTAAAGCACACACGCTCCTACTCCTAGGAGACGTGCGCCGTTGGAGCTCCTGTAGCTAATACACCTGCCTCACTGACTCACTGGTGATGGTCTGCTATGTGTGAGACGAGACATATCTCAGCTCTGCAGCCATCTACCTCGGAGCTGACACAGGCAGGGCTGCACAGTGGGAGATGAGCAGCAGCCATGACCTGTGTTAACAGATCTCCAGCAGGCATATTCCTGCTCTCCAAAAACAGCTTTTGGTAGTGGCAGCCGGTGGCTGTGCATAGTGTCACCAGCCCGGGGGGAGATTTCCACCCTGCCCCCCTTGCCAGCCCTCCCCTGGCTGTGTCTGACTTCCCCCCTGCTGCCTCCTGTAATACATTTAATGAGGCTGTAGTCTAGGATAATCTACCCAGTTGGTGCATATTATCAGGGCCATCTTAATGCAAGGGCACTCCTGGGCACTGCCAAGGGGCCCGAGGTACATGGGGGGCACAATAATTGTGCATTACATCATACTTGTCAACTGTCCCGGATTTGCTGGGAAAGTCATGCTTTTTACTAAACTGTCCCGATATGTCCCAGAACCTATACTGTACCCTCCTGATCCCAGTATTGTGCCCTCCTGCCCCCCCCCCCCTGTACTGTGCCCTGTGCATTCTCCCTGTGTACTTTGCCCTTTGTTTATGACTAGTCTTTGATCTATTGAATGTTTTCCTTTTGTAAAATCGATTTTATTGAAAGTACTAATGAATAATATGTTTAAAGCGGATGGTTCAGGAAAAAAATTTATTAAAAGCCAGCAGCAACAAATACTGCAGCTGCTGACTTTTAATATTAGGACACTTACCTGTCCTGGAGTCCAGCGGCGTCCGAAGCAGAGGATGAGCGATCGCTCGTCACCCTGCTGCTCCCCCCTCCATCCACGGTGAGGGAACCAGGAAGTGAAGCACTGCGGCTTCACTGCCCGGTTCCCTACGGCGCATGCGTGAGTCGTGCTGCGCCCGCCGATTGGCTCCCGCTGTGTGCTGGGAGCCGAGAGTTCCCAGCACACAACGGGGGGGGTGACGGGATGTTGCCAAAAAACCCGACTTTTGCCCGAGACTGCGGGCCGGAAGTGGTTGCAGATAACTGTCTTTAGACAGGTATCTGCACCCCCCTCCCCCCTGAAAGGTGTCAATTGTGACACCGGAGGGGGGGAGGGTTCCGATCAGCGGATCTTCACTTTAGGGTGGAGATCCGCTTTAATTCTATCAACTATTTAAACTTTATGTCTTGAAAGTTGGTGTATACGTTGGGACAAGCTGGTAGGGGCCCCAGGGCATTACTTTGCCCAGGGGCCCATGATGCTATTAAGACTTCCCTGCATATTATGAATGCGCAAAAGGGGGCTGGCTATGACTAATCAGGGATTTACAGCCAGCTCCTGAATCTAAGATGGTGGCTTGGGACCACTTTGTTTGTGAGGAAGACAGAGCTGGACTTCTTGGACTGCTAAGCATGTTTTTTTTTTTTTTTTACTTTCTGTTTATTAAAGTTGTATATCTATTTTATTTAATAAGCATGAAAACAGTTTGTTACAACATACTAAGACACGCTCATGGAATTGTGATAGATAGAGAAAGGCAGAGCCTTTGACAGAAGTTACTTGTGACAGGGAGAGACTATGACAGAAATTACTGAGGAAAACATATAACTGGTGGAGGATGCAGAGCTGACAATAGTTGTGTACTAGCACACAAAGTAGAGGATCATGGGAAGATACACACACCGGATACTGAATACAGAGCTGGGCAGAGCACATTACACTCCATGGTAATCCCTCAGACAGCCCCCCCCCCCCTTATTTACAATTTCCCGGTGTTGTGCCGAGAATGGTTCCCTGCCGAAATCGGTTTCCCCTAGCTCTCGGCTCTGATCGGAACTCCGCCTCTTGAGCCCTCTACACTGCCGCTCCCTCCTACTATCCTCACGAATGCAAATGGCGCTCCTCCCCACCTCTCCTGCCCGCCCCTGTGCGCGTCCCCTGTAATCACTCTTTACACAGAATATATATATATAATTCTCCTGTCCCCATATATAATATTCATATTATTTATTGTTATCCTTCCATATTTAAAAAAATAAATAAATATATATACAATTCTCCCGCCTCTGTATATACGGGGCGGGAGAATTTTATACATATACATATATATATAATTTTTCATTAAATGATTTAAAAAATAAATAAAAAAAATGGAGGGATAACAGCCCTATACGGGGCGGGAGAATTTTATATATATATATATATACACGGGGCGGGAGAATATTATACACATATATATATATATATATATAATTTTTTATTAAATGATTTAAAAAATAAATAAAAAAAATGGGTGGTAGGAGTAATAATAATTATAATAGTGAATGAGGGGAGAATTTGTTGAGTGTATAAAAATAATAGGAGGGATAAGAATAAATAATAGGAGGGGATTATTGGAGGGATAACAATAACTAATTAGTTATATTATATATACACGGGGCGGGAGTTATATATATATACACACACATATATGTAAATATATGTAAATATATATTATAATTTCTGTCCAAAAAAATATGGAGGGATAACGATAAATAATATTATATATATATATGTATAAAATTCTCCCGCCCCGTATATATAATATATATATATATATATAATATATATTATTTATCGTTATCCCTCCATATTTTTTGGACAGAAATTATAATATATATTTACAATATATATATATATATATATATATATATATATATATATATATATATATATATATATATATATATATATATATGTGTGTATATATATAACTCCCGTCCCGTGTATATATAATATAACTAATTAGTTATTGTTATCCCATCATTTATGTTTTAGACACCATTTTATATAAATACACTCAAAAAATTCTCCCCTCATTCACTATTATAATTATTATTACTCCTACCACCTGTTATCTATCTATCTATCTATCTATCCTATCTATCTATCTATCTATCTATCAGTATACATGTCATCATTTTCATCTCTTCCTATTATTTCACCTAATTTTTTATTGCCCCTCCTATTTTTTTTATTACACCAACTATTATTTTATATTTATTGTTAACCCTTTATTATTTTACATTATTATTACACCTCCTATTATTTTATCTCATTTTGCAACTGTGCCATCAAATGCAGGCACTGTGCCCATCAATTGCCGCCAATGTGCCCATCAATTGCTGCCTCTGTGCCCATCAATTGCCGCCCATCAATTGCCGCCACTGTGCCATCAATTGCAGCCACTGTGCCAGCAAACGCAGCCACTGTGCCCATCAATTGCTGCCACTGTACCATCAAGCACAGCCACTGTGCCCATCAAACACAGGCAGTGTGCCATGCGTTTTTCTGACTGCTCTACTCTTTGCCTAAATCATCCTCACTCTTCCTTCTATTATCTGTCCCTTTTTGTCCAGGGGAAACCGATTCTGATAACATGTTGTCTATTGCTATCAGATCTGGTTTCCCCACCCAGTAAAGCTTCCATGGCACTTGATGGGTTAAAAGCACTTGTATATGGTTTCCCTGACTTCTCCATACTCTGTAAAGACTATACTCACTCTTCCTTCTTTCCCCGGACCCTCTCTGTACAGGGGAAACCTATTCTGATAGCAAGCTGCCTATTGCTATCAGATCTGGTTTCCCCACCCAATAGAGCTTCTTTGGCACTTGATGGGTTAAAAGCACTTGTATATGGTTTCACTGACTACTCCATACTCTGTATAGACCATCCTCACTCTTCCTTCTTTCATTTGTCCCTTTCTGTCCAGGGGAAACCGATTCTGATAGCAAATTGTCTATTGCTATCAGATCTGGTTTCCCCACCCAGTAAAGCTTCCATGGCACTTGATGGGTTAAAAGCACTTGTATATGGTTTCCCTGACTTCTCCATACTCTGTAAAGACTATACTCACTCTTCCTTCTTTCCCCGGACCCTCTCTGTACAGGGGAAACCTATTCTGATAGCAAATTGTCCATTGCTATCAGATCTGGTTTCCCCACCCAGTTGAGCTTCCATGGCACTTGATGGTTGAAAAACACTTGTATATGGTTTCCCTGACTGCTCCATATTCCATATAGACCATCCTCACTCCTCCTTCTTTCATTTGTCACTTTCTGTCCAGGGGAAACCGATTCTGATAGCAAATTGTCTATTGCTATCAGATCTGGTTTCCCCACCCAGTAAAGCTTCCATGGCACTTGATGGGTTAAAAGCACTTGTATACGGTTTCCCTGACTTCTCCATACTCTGTATAGACCATCTTCACTCTTCCTTCTTTCATTTGTAATCAGAGTCTTCGAGTAAGGAATGCGTTGACCCTAATAACCCAGGCCTGGAGTGTGCCTTTGGCCGGCTGGTAGGTACGCCTGAAAGAGGGCATACCCTTAACAAGCAAAAGTACAATGAAAATGTATGAAAGCTGGGGGAATGGGTGGGTGGGAACCCAGAATCCGACGCCGAACCCAGCCCAGAGTGGGAGGGAGTCTTAAGTACTCAGACTCCTCCCACAAATACAGGCCGGCCTCCGGCCAGCCTTCTGACTTGTAATCAGAGTCTTCGAGTAAGGAATGCGTTGACCCTAATAACCCAGGCCTGGAGTGTGCCTTTGGCCGGCTGGTAGGTACGCCTGAAAGAGGGCAAAAGACACATATGTAGGTGAAGAGGGGTAGATAAGTGACCAAGAAGCAAAGCAGCCCGCGCCCGGATGGCAATCGTATGTATACCTGATAAGTAGCCGTTATGACTGGAGAAGCTACCGACTCGTGACCTGTGATAGAAGGAAGCCCCTGCCAAATGCGTGAAGCAGCCCTGCACTCGACCAATGCCCCGAGAAAGATTGGTTCGAGCCTGCGACAATTCATATGAGAGCCTGACACGCTTATGATAAGTGGACACTTGTGGGCAACTGAAACCAGAGCTGGCCCGAGAAGCCCCCGCAATAATCCCTTACAACGAAAGCTACAACCGGACACCAGAGACGTAGCCCCGTGAGGAAACCCCCCAACCCCTGGCCTACCCATACTTGAGAGGAAAGTGAGCGGGTGAGTAGCAAAAAACCTGACAACTAGCAGGAGCCTAAAGTGCTGGATACCTGATGGACATGTTGACGGAGCAGAAGGACGAAACCCTTGCGCTAAGGTAACAACAACTTAACATGGCACCATACCGACACCCAGAACCCGTTCTTATCTGATAGACTTGGTTAGCAGGTTACAGGCAGAAGCAAGACCCGATGATGCTGCCCAAAAAAAAAAAAAACTTACCTTGCCACCGGCAGGACTGACGAAATCGAGCAAAGGGTTAAATGACATCGGTATGGCAGCTAACCCAAACCACCCCTCCCCCCCAAGTGCTGAACGCCAGACCATGGACAAGTACCTAATAACCAGTTTTGCAGGAGAGCAGCCCATAGTAACAAAGCTACCAAACTTGCCACTAGGAACCTAAAAATCCCAGCCCCCCACCTACCGCATTAAGGTAGAGAAACCAGACCAACCACCCCTGGAAAACCTGCCTCCAGAAACTTGATTGAAAACGAAAGCATGACTGTCAGCTGAAGCCACAAAACTATGAAAAACCTGATGATGCAGCGATGAGCCCCGAAAGTAGGTCTGAAGTACCCACAGTAGGGATGTCAGAGAACCAGGGATGGGTGATTCCACCCCCTCTGACAAGGAACACCCATTGCTCAGTCATGAACCAGAAGGCCTGATAGACTGGACCCAAAAAGATGATGACATGGCCGGCAGAAATGGAAGAGCAGGAACTGGGGGTGCGCTGACACAACCTAGACAAGACAGAAAAACACACATGAAACAACAAACGCCCTCTGTGCCTACCTAAGACCGCTGCGCATGAATGCCCCCGATGACACCCCAACCCAGTGTGACTGGCACGTGAGCCTGAGTAACCTGCCGCGCAGACAGACAATATAACTGAACACTCAGGGTTAGTGTACCCACGGACTGCTGTGGGTAATCGAGTAGGTGTAATGAATGCACGTGCAACGTATGTAAACAGGCGAGAAGATTGTGGTCAACAATCAATTAAAAACGAAACCTCAGCCCGTATGAATCTGTAGACGTGACAGATCCTGAGATGTGAGCACTAGCTAACCAACCCAGATGCAACGTGGACAAAATACAACGAGACATAGTAACCACAAAGACAACGCCAAGACAAACCAACACAGACAGGATTCGTGGGGGCAGCAAAACTATGACAGAAAATGAGGGGGACAGAAATCGTGGGGGCGGCAGAACTGCTGAGCCTGAACAGTTATGGCAAAACCTGGGGCAGAAAAGGTATGGGAGACCCGCTGAACCTGAATGCCGAGGCAAAAATTATAAGACAGAAACCTGGGGCAGAAATGGTATGAGCGCAATGCTGAGGCAAAACTAAAATGACAAAACCTGGGCATAAATGGTATGAGAGCAACACTGAGCCTGAAATGCCGAGGCAGAAATGTAATGACAGACAGAAATGACAGAAAAACGTGGGGGCCGTAGTGCCCAGACAGAAAAACGTGGGGGCCGCAGTGCCCAGACAGAAAAACGTGGGGGCCGTAGTGCCCAGACAGAAAAACGTGGGGGCCGTAGTGCCCAGACAGAAAAACGTGGGGGCCGTAGTGCCCAGACAGAAAAACGTGGGGGCCGTAGTGCCCAGACAGAAAAACGTGGGGGCCGTAGTGCCCAGACAGAAAAACGTGGGCAGAAAAGCTATGGAAGAAACACTATGACAGAAACCTGGGGCAGAAAACCTGGGGCAGAAATGCTATGCCAGAAACGCTATGACAGAAACCTGGGGCAGACACGCTATGACAGAAAACCTGGGGCAGAAACGCTACAACAAAAAACCTGGGGCAGAAACGCTATGATAGAAAAACCCGGGGCAGAAACGCTATGACAGAACCCTGGGCCAGAACATGCCGGTATGAGAGAAAATGCTGAGGCAAATGTAATGACAGAAACCTGAGGCAGAATGGTATGATAGAATCCCTGAGCCTGAAACGCTGAGGCAAATCTGTCAGCAACGGTATGAGAGAAAGCTGCACCTGCAACACTGAGGCAGATATGCAATGCCAAATGTTATGACAGAAATCGTGTGGGCCGAAACGCTAAGACAGAAAACCCGGGGGCAGAAACGCATGATACTATAACTATGGCCAATGCAAGGATAGAACCTGAGACAGAATTGTGTGAGACAACCACTGCGCCTGACACGCTGAGGCAGAAATAAGACAGAAAACCTGGGAGCAGAAACGCTATGACAGAAAACCTGGGGGCAGAAACGCATGATACTATAACTATGGCCAATGCAAGGATAGAACCTGAGACAGAATTGTGTGAGACAACCACTGCGCCTGACACGCTGAGGCAGAAATAAGACAGAAAACCTGGGAGCAGAAACGCTATGACAGAAAACCTGGGGGCAGAAACGCTATGACAGAAAAACCTGGGGGCAGAAACGCTATGACAGAAAAACCTGGGGGCAGAAACGCTATGACAGAAAAACCTGGGGGCAGAAACGCTATGACAGAAAAACCTGGGGGCAGAAACGCTATGACAGAAAAACCTGGGGGTAGAAACGCTATGACAGAAAAACCTGGGGGCAGAAACGCTATGACAGAAAAACCTGGGGGCAGAAACGCTATGACAGAAAAAACCTGGGGGCAGAAACACTATGACAGCAAACGTGGGGGCAGAAACACTATGACAGCAAACGTGGGGGCAGAAACACTATGACAGCAAACGTGGGGGCAGAAACACTATGACAGCAAACGTGGGGGCAGAAACACTATGACAGCAAACGTGGGGGCAGAAACACTATGACAGCAAACGTGGGGGCAGAACGCTATGACAGCAAACGTGGGGGCAGAAACACTGACAGAAAACGTGGGGGCAGAAACACTGACAGAAAACGTGGGGGCAGAAACCCATGACAGAAAACGTGGGGGCAGAAACGCTATGACAGCAAACGTGGGGGCAGAAACGCTATGACAGCAAACGTGGGGGCAGAAATGCTATGACAGAAAACCTGGGGCCAGAAACGCTATGACAGCAAACGTGGGGGCAGAACGCTATGACAGCAAACGTGGGGGCAGAACGCTATGACAGAAAATGTAGGGGCAGAAACGCTATGACACAAAACCTGGGGACAGAACGCTATGACGCAAAACCCTAGGGGCAAAGCTCCCCCGACCCGAGTAAAAAAGGTGGACAGCCTCCCCCCCCAATGCCGCTAGCATGACCAGCCCCCCCCCCTAAGTAGCCAGCATGTGACCCCTGGAAAAAATGGCAGACACCCCCCCAGCTGCCAGCAAGACTCATACATGAACCGCCCCCCCCCCCCTCCAGCATGTCCCGAGTGAAATATGGGGACAGCCCCCCCCCCCCATGCCGCTGCTGGCGGGAGGGAGAAAATACAGCGGCCGGGCAGACGAGCATCCCCGCCCCCCCCCCCCCCCCGGCGTGAACACCGGGGGAAGCAGCGGACGGCTCCCTCCACGCTGGAGGGAGAAAATACAACAGGCGGGCGCGCATCCCCCCCCCCCGGCTTGAACACCGGGGGAAGCAGCGGACGGCTCCCTCCATGCTGGAGGGAGAAAATGCAACGGGCGGGCGTGCATCCCCCCCCCCCCTGGCGTGAATACCGGGGGAAGTAGCGGACAGCTCCCTCCATGCTGGAGGGAGAAAATGCAACAGGCGGGCGGGCGGGCGGGCGTGCATCCCCCCCCCCCCGGCGTGAACACCGGGGGAAGCAGCGGACAGTTCCCTCCATGCTGGGGGGAGAAAAACAGCGGGCGGGTGGACGAGCATCCCCCCCCCCCTTGCGTGAATACCAGGGGAAGCGGCGGTGAGAGGACCCGGACGAGTACCGGCGGCGGGAGAAGGGTGGCTGACAGGCTGAAGAGGCAGGCAGGTAGGGTGGGAAGATGTGGACCCGGGGGGAAGGAAACAAATCCGGGTCAGAACACGTGGAGCCGCCATGCGCGTGCGGGCGGGTGAACAACCCCTCCCTCCTCCAAAGCCGACAGCTGAATGGCGTCTGCTGATGACGCCGACATGCCACCACCCAGCCCAGAGAGGGAGGGAGTCTTAAGTACTCTCAGACTCCTCCCACAAATACAGGCCGGCCTCCGGCCAGCCTTCTGACTTGTCACTTTCTGTCCAGGGGAAAATGGTTCTGATAACATGCTGCCTATTGCTATCAGATCTGGTTTCCCCACCCAGTAAAGCTTCCATGGCACTTGATGCGAAAAAAGCACTTGTATATGGTTTCCCTGACTACTCCATACTCTGTAGACCATCCTCACTCTTCCTTCTTCCATTTGTCACTTTCTGTCCAGGGGAAAATGGTTCTGATAACATGCTGCCTATTGCTATCAGATCTGGTTTCACCTCCACCAATAGAGCTTCCATGGCACTTGATGCGAAAAAAGCACTTGTATATGGTTTTCTTGACTGTTCCATACTCTGTATAAACCATCCTCACTCTTCCTTCTATTATCTGTCCCTTTCTGTCCAGGGGAAACAGATTCTAATAACATGCTGTCTATTGCTATCAGATCTGGTCCCCCACCCTCCAATATAGCATCCACGGCACTTCACAAGTAAAAAATTACTTCAGTATGGTCTCCGTGACTACTATACTCTTTTAATTAATCTTCTCTTCCTTCTTACCCCATACCCTGACTGTCCAGGGAAAACAGATTTTGATAGCAAGCTGTCTATTGCTATCATATTTGTCCCCCCACCCCCCCCATATAGCTTTCATGGCACTTGATGTGTTAAAAACACTGGTATAGTACATCCAAATACAGAGAAGCCACAATGCATCTTCCATCACTCCAAGTCAGGCATATAGACATGCAACATTGCACATACTGGGCCAGATTCTGATAGAATTTACGTTGGCGTATCTATAGACACTGCGCGTAAATTCTTTTCTGCGCCGGCGTATCTTTTTTCTGTATTCAGAAAAACAAGATACGGCGGATTTCTTTTTTTTAAATTCAAGTATTCTTTATTGATTTTCTGCACTCAAGAAGCATAATACAATTTATATACACCATGCATTGTTGTATACCAAAACCCATTCCTTGCAACCTTTATTGTTCGCCTTTTCCCCATATCCCCCCCCACCCTTTTTACTTATACTAATATGCACACACTTTACTATATTTTCCACTTTTCCTTTTTTCTCCTTACCTCTCCCTTAATACCTTTTTTACCTATCTAGCACTATGTTATCTCTGGGGTATTCCTATCTCTCTGACTGTTACCTCTCTCCTGCACTCATACCTCTCCCAGCGCGCACAGACAGGGTGATATCAGATGCACTCCGCCTGTGAGAGAAGGTGCCGTACAGAGAAAGCAGCGGCTGTAGTAGAGAGAAAGCCGCTGTTTCATCTGTACGGCGCCTTCTCTCACAGCCGGAGTGCATTTGATATGACTCCGTCTTTGCGCGCCGGGACTAAAAAAATGTAGCGGCTGAATCCCACCTCCGGAGCCGCGGATTGCTGACATATATTATATAAATGATATATATCATATAATATATGGCTTATGATATGATATAAGCCATATGATATATGTCATATGGATATATATCATCATATGAAATATATCATTTAGTGACAACTTTGTGCAAAAAAATAATTTGATAGCAATAGTCAGCTTGCTATCGAAATCCGTTTCCCCTGGACAGAAAAGGTCTGGGGTAAGAAGGAAGCTTGGGGATGATTTAGGCAGAGAGTAGAGCAGTCAGGAAAACGCATGGCACGCTGGCTGCGTTTGATGGGCACAGTGGCTGTGTTTGATGGTACAGTGGCAGCAATTGATGGGCACAGTGACTGCGTTTGCTGGCACAGTGGCTGCAATTGATGGGCACAATGGCGTCAATTGATGGGCACAGTAGCGGCAATTGATGGGCACAGTGGCTGCGTTTGCTGGCACAGTGGCAGCTATTGATGGGCACAGTGGCTGCGTTTGCTGGCGCAGTGGCAGCAATTGATGGACATAGTGGCTACGTTTGCTGGCACAGTGGCTCTGATTGATGGCACAGTGGCAGCAATTGATGGGCACAGTGGCTGCGTTTGCTGGCACAGTGGCTCTGAAAAATAAAAATAATAGGAGGGATAACAATAAATAATAATAAATTATAGGAGGGGATAATATATATATATATATATATATATATATATATATATATATATATATACATACATACATACATACATACATACATACAGGGCCGGCCTTTGCGGTGTGCGGGATGTGCGGTCGCACAGGGCGCCATAGCAACATGGGCGCCTGTCGATCGACAGACACAAATTCTCTAATATCGCCCGTATACTAACTAAGTAGTGGGCGGGTGTAGTAGAGAGAAAGCCGCTGTTTCATCTGTACGGCGCCTTCTCTCACAGCCGGAGTGCATTTGATATGACTCCGTCTTTGCGCGCCGGGACTAAAAAAATGTAGCGGCTGAATCCCACCTCCGGAGCCGCGGATTGCTGACATATATTATATAAATGATATATATCATATAATATATGGCTTATGATATGATATAAGCCATATGATATATGTCATATGGATATATATCATCATATGAAATATATCATTTAGTGACAACTTTGTGCAAAAAAATAATTTGATAGCAATAGTCAGCTTGCTATCGAAATCCGTTTCCCCTGGACAGAAAAGGTCTGGGGTAAGAAGGAAGCTTGGGGATGATTTAGGCAGAGAGTAGAGCAGTCAGGAAAACGCATGGCACGCTGGCTGCGTTTGATGGGCACAGTGGCTGTGTTTGATGGTACAGTGGCAGCAATTGATGGGCACAGTGGCTGCGTTTGCTGGCACAGTGGCTGCAATTGATGGGCACAATGGCGTCAATTGATGGGCACAGTAGCGGCAATTGATGGGCACAGTGGCTGCGTTTGCTGGCACAGTGGCAGCTATTGATGGGCACAGTGGCTGCGTTTGCTGGCGCAGTGGCAGCAATTGATGGACATAGTGGCTACGTTTGCTGGCACAGTGGCTCTGATTGATGGCACAGTGGCAGCAATTGATGGGCACAGTGGCTGCGTTTGCTGGCACAGTGGCTCTGAAAAATAAAAATAATAGGAGGGATAACAATAAATAATAATAAATTATAGGAGGGGATAATATATATATATATATATATATATATATATATATATATATACATACATACATACATACATACATACATACAGGGCCGGCCTTTGCGGTGTGCGGGATGTGCGGTCACACAGGGCGCCATAGCAACATGGGCGCCTGTCGATCGACAGACACAAATTCTCTAATATCGCCCGTATACTAACTAAGTAGTGGGCGGGGGCGTGCCGGCGCCCCGACCCCCCCCCCCCGCGCGACCGAAGAGGACTTTGGGCGGCATTCCATGGTGACAGGCGCCTGGCTTTGCGGGGGTGCAAGCAGGAACCCGAGCGAGCCGTCGGCACACTCGGGACATGGCCGCAATCATGCCCCTTCCCTGTGCAGCGCCGCAGGTCTGAGTCTCGGCTGCCTGTCTCACAGTCACAGGCAGCCGAGCTGTGAAGCCGCCTCCCCCTTGTCTATACTGTGCTGTGTGTGTGCAGCACGCGGCAAGCACATTAGCTGAGCCTGCTATACAGGTCTGAAGGGGGGTGGGGGGTTCTGTATTGTAGGGAAGGTCGGCACTGTAGAGGGGGTTCGGTATTGTAGGAGGGGGTTCTGTGTTGTGGGAGGGTTCTGTGTTGTGGGGGGGGTTCTGTATTGTAGGAGGGGGGTTCTGTATTGTAGGAGGGGGGGGGTTTGTATTGTAGGGGGGGTCTGTATTGTTGTAGGGGGGGTCTGTATTGTAAGAGGGGGGTTCGGTATTGTAGGGGGGTTCTGTATTGTAGGAGGGGGGGTTCTGTATTGTAGGGGGGGTCGGTATTGTAGGGAGAGGGGTCTGTATTGTAGGAGGGGGGGTTATGTATTGTAGGTGGGTTTGTATTGTAGGGGGGTCTGCTCTTTAGGGGTGAATCTGTATTGTAGAGGGGGTTCTGTATTATAAGAAACGGTCTGTGTTGTAAGGGGGGTCTGCACTGTAGGGGGGTGTCTGTGTAACATACAGGTGTCTAGAGCTGTAGGGTGCTGTGTAATGTAAAGGGGTGCTGTGTAATGTAAAGTGGCCCAGAGGTGCAGGGTGCTGTGTAATGTAAAGGGGTGCTGTGTAATGTAAAGGGGCCCAGAGGTGCAGGGTGCTGTGTAATGTAAAGGGGTCCAGAGGTGCAGGGGGCTGTGTAATGTAAAGTGGCCCAGAGGTGCAGGGTGCTGTGTAATGTAAAGGGGCCCAGAGGTGCAGGGTGCTGTGTAATGTAAAGGGGTGCTGTGTAATGTAAAGGGGCCCAGAGGTGCAGGGTGCTGTGTAATGTAAAGGGGCCCAGAGGTGCAGGGTGCTGTGTAATGTAAAGGGGCCCAGAGGTGCAGGGTGCTGTGAAATGTAAAAGGGTCTAGTGATGCAGGGTGCTGTGTAATGTAATGGGGTGCTGTGTAATGTAAAGTGGCCCAGAGGTGCAGGGTGCTGTGTAATGTAAAGGGGGCCAGAGGTGCAGGGTGCTGTGTAATGTAAAGGGGTCCAGAGGTGCAGGGTGCTCTGTAATGTAAAGGGGTCCAGGGGTGCAGGGGGCTGTGTAATGTAAAGGGGCCCAGAGGTGCTGTGTAATGTAAAGGGGTGCTGTGTAATGTAAAGGGGCCCAGAGGTGCAGGGTGCTGTGTAATGTAAAGGGGCCCAGAGGTGCAGGGTGCTGTGTAATGTAAAGGGGCCCAGAGGTGCAGGGTGCTGTGTAATGTAAAGGGGCCCAGAGGTGCAGGGTGCTGTGTAATGTAAAGGGGTGCTGTGTAATGTAAAGGGGCCCAGAAGTGCAGGGTGCTGTGTAATGTAAAGGGGCCCAGAGGTGCAGGGTGCTGTGTAATGTAAAGGGGCCCAGAGGTGCAGGGTGCTGTGAAATGTAAAAGGGTCTAGTGATGCAGGGTGCTGTGTAATGTAATGGGGTGCTGTGTAATGTAAAGTGGCCCAGAGGTGCAGGGTGCTGTGTAATGTAAAGGGGGCCAGAGGTGCAGGGTGCTGTGTAATGTAAAGGGGTCCAGAGGTGCAGGGTGCTGTGTAATGTAAAGGGGCCCAGAGGTGCAGGGTGCTGTGTAATGTAAAGGGGTCCAGAGGTGCAGGGTGCTCTGTAATGTAAAGGGGTCCAGGGGTGCAGGGGGCTGTGTAATGTAAAGGGGCCCAGAGGTGCTGTGTAATGTAAAGGGGGCCAGAGGTGCAGGGTGCTGTGTAATGTAAAGGGGTCCAGAGGTGCAGGGTGCTGTGTAATGTAAAGGGGTCCAGGGGTGCAGGGGGCTGTGTAATGTAAAGGGGTCCAGAGGTGCAGTTGTGGAGGTACACAGTAGTGACAGATATTGAAGAATGCAGGGGGCACAGTGGGGTGTTTTTACATTTTACTGTGGGGGGTGCAGATATAGGATCTGTTGCCGGGTGCCAAATGCTCTAGGTACGCCTGGCAGGCCACAGGTGGATTCTGCCGGAAAGACGGCATGGCGGCTGTCCTTGCCTTGCTATGAGAGGCTCATATGCCACGCGCACTGAGAAGACAAAGGAGGGCAAGAATCTACAGACGCAGGCAGACGCAGGCAGCAGATGTAAAAACTTTTTTCTGTAAGTAAATTTTTTTTTTATAAGTGCAGTGTACTGCTTAATGTCTGTTTTTGTATTTTTTATTATTTAAATAGGGTGTTTCTTAAAGGAACAGTAAATACAAAAGTTAAAAAATACTTTATTGTAATTATGTTTGATATTTGATTGTAAATTTACAGGTAGTGGTATTATAGCGTGTGATTTGCAGTATAGGTGACGTTATTATACCGTGTGATTTGCAGTATAGGTGGCGTTATTATAGCGTGTGATTTGCAGTATAGGTGGCGTTATTATAGCGTGTGATTTGCAGTATAGGTGGTGTTATTATAGCGTGTGATTTGCAGTATAGGTGGTGTTATTATAGCGTGTGAATGTATTTTTATCATAGCTTGTAATCAGTTTTTTGGAAACTTAACAGAATGTAAGGCTTTAAATGGAGCAGGTATTGGAGAAATGGGTGTGGACACTGAAAGGGTGTGGTTACTGAGGGGCGTGGCCACTAGGGGGCGCTGTAAAGCTTTCTCGCACAGGGCGCCTAAAGGCCTAAGGCCGGCCCTGCATACATACATACATACATACATACACAAATTAAATTGTGTCTAAAACAAAAATCGAGGGATAACTAATTAGTTATATTATATATACACGGGGCGGGAGTTTATATATATATATATATATATATATATATATATATATATATATATATATATCTATATATATTATAATTTCTGTCAAAGAAATATGGAGGGATAACAATAAATAATATATATATATATATATATATATATATAGTGGGAGAATTGTATATATATTTATTTATTTTTATTTATTTATTTATTTTAAATATGGAAGGATAACAATAAATATGAATTATATTATATGTGGGGACAGTAGAATTGTATATATATATTCTGTGTAAAGAGTGATTACAGGGGACGCGCACAGGGGCAGAGAGGTGGGGAGGAGCGGCATTTGCATTCGTGAGGATAGTAGGAGGGAGCGGCAGTGTAGAGGGCTCAAGAGGCGGAGTTCCGATCAGAGCCGAGAGCTAGGGGAAACCGATTTCGGCAGGGAACCATTCTCGGCACAACAGGTGTTCTTTAATAACATTGCCGATGCATGGGCCCGGCTAGATCACTGCCCTTTGTTTAATATGGGACTATCTCCTGTTTCAATGCCGCCTGCGGACTCGGAGCTATGCTGCGGTCAGTCTCCATTTTTATTACTGCACGCGACCGGCTTAATACTGAGTTCTCATCGCAGGCAGTAATATCCAGAGGATTTTCATTGTCCCCCCCCCTCTCAACCATAGAGGATCGTTGGAGAAAGCACACCCTTCCCCTGAATGACTATGATTCTCCTATTCTCAAGTCTGCTACCCCGAATGGTGTCCTGCTGCTTGTGGGCGCCAGGCTGGTGTCTACCACAATCCTTCTGTGATTTCAGTTCTCTGTTTGGGATTCATGCTCGCAGGAGTTGGTGTGTGTGAAGAGCAGGGTGGGTTGGGGTATTGTTATCACTGTTACTTATATTTTTGGTGTCTTATGCATATTTTTTTCCACAAATACTTACCTTGCTAAGCTGCAGTTTAATGTTGCACTAATTGCGCTCTTTATATGGGAATGCGGTGTGTGGGCTTATGCTGCTTGATCACTACTCAACTACTCAATGGCTAGGCTCAAATTCCTAACATGGAATGTCCGTGGCTTAAGGGACAAACTGAAGCACACTGCAGTATTCTCTTTTCTTAAAAGCCAAGAGGCGGATGTGGTTGTCCTGGTAGAGACTCATGTGCAGGGGTATCTGCAGCAGGCACTGAGGCACCCCTGGATTGTGTGGGCTTATCATGCTACCCACACATCGTACTCCAGGGGCGTCTCGGTGTTGGTGGCCAAATTGGTGCCATTTGAGCTTCAGCCTGTGGTGTTGGACCCCCAGGGCCGATATGTATTCCTATGTGCCACAATAGCGGGCTCCCCCTTATTGGTGCTTCCCTTTTACGCCCCCCCTTTTAGTTCTACCATTCTTAGCGAGGGATTCTCACTCATGGCCAAATATCCTGCTGTACCAGCAATATGGTTGGGGGACTTTATGGTAACTAATCCTTTTCTTGACCGCCTGGGGCAGAGATCGCAGCTATCATTACCGGTAGTGGTCCAATGGATCACCGTTGATCCGTGATCCAACCAGGTCACCCCCTTTGCATCGGCGGATTGCCGCCGTGGCCGTAACATTAGGAAAGGCTTCGGCCTAGCTCCGGAACCGCCGGCCATCTTGGTACACCCGGCGGCGGCCCTCCTCTCTGTTTACACCCACAGAGGAGAAGGAGCCCACACTCGTGGGACACACACACCTCTGGGTGTCTGTACTACTGAGAGAGGGGGGGGCGATGTGGATATTACAGTGGGTGGGAGATGTGGATATTACAGTGTGGGGGGGGTGTGGATATTAGTGGGAAGATGTGGATATTGCAGTGGGGGATGTGGATATTGCAGTGGGGGAGATTTTTATTTTTATTTTTTTGCCGATCCGAAAAATTATCCGATTCGTGACCTCTGATCCGTTGCACCCCTAATTCCCGGACCATGACACTAGGTTCAGCTGCCTCATGACAAGCTTTGACTTAAATGATACCTGGCGACACCTATATCCCCGACGTAAAGCATACTCCTGCTTTTATAGTTCTCATTCTACTATGAATAGATCATGTGTGGGTAACCAGCACTTTACTTCCCAGACTGGACAATGCTTGGTTTGGACCATGACTACAATCAGACCACTCCCCATACTGTGTCGAACTGTAATCCCCCCTCCACTGGCCTGAAGGACTAAACCCCCTTTGTGGTTACCTATACTACCTGACACAGGCTGGTCATTGAATGGGGGTTTTTCTTTCAAACTAACGCTGATACGTCCACCCCTTTGACGGTATGGGAGGCATTTAAGGGGCATGCTAGATTGCTACTTACTGAATGTATATCTAGATGTAAAAGTAACTCAAGCTAACCTATACCCAAGCCATAGAGCAGTTGGCTGAAATGGAAAATGAGTACGTAGCGTCTCCTTCGCCAGCCACACTGGCTCAGCTTATGCTTCACACCAGGGCGGTTGACCAGCTGTGCCAGGAGTGGGCTCGCTATAATTCGGGTGCGACGCAGTGACTTGCCGACGTTTCCGTAAGAGATACGCGGCGTAAAGATAAAGCAGCCCCCTATTGGAATATCCTATGTTAAGTATAGCCGTCGTCATCGCGTCGAAAAAAAAATTTTGCGTCGCTTGCGTAAAACGTCCATGAATGGGGATTTGACGTCATTGACGTTCACTGACAGAATTTGGAACATGCGCACTGGGATGCATTGACAGTCGCCGCATGCGCAGTACGTTCGCCGCGGGATCGCGCTTAGTTTAAATAATACACGCCCCGTACCCGCCCAATTTGAATTCCGCCGGCTCATTTTCGATACGCTGCCGCAACTTTAGGAGCAAGTGCTTCATGAATAACAGCACTTGCTCCTAAAATTTCGCCAGAGTAACGTAAATGAGAAACGTTACTCCAGATTAAAGATGCTCCCATTTACCTGAATCTGGCCCTTAGTTTGCGCCAGAACTCTCGAACATTACAACATTTTGGACCTGAACAACAAACCCCATTGAAGTCCATGGGACCCGAACAGGAAAGATCAAGTCCCCATTTCAAAGGCAAGTTTTTAGCCATAAAAAGGGTATTGGGGTTCGGGTACTGCCCTGGAGGACATGTACCAATGCAATTTATTTTAAAAAAAAGATTGTTTTTAAAGGAGCATTGATTTTAATGATGCTTAACCACTTGCTTACTGGACACTTAAACCCCCCTTCTGCCCAGACCAATTTTCAGCTTTCAGTGCTCTTACTCTTTGAATGACAATTGCACCGTCATACAACACTGTACCCAAATGACATTTTTATAATTTTTTCCCCACAAATAGGGCTTTCCTTTGGTCACCTCTGCGGTTTAAATTTTTTATATATATTTTTTTAAAAGATAGAATTTTGAAGTTTTGGGTGTTGTTGGTACACTCACACCTTAACCTTCTAGTCTTGATGAAAGCAAAAATTGCCCTTCCTGTAAAAAAAAAAATCAAATTGACGCCCCTGTCACACAGTGGTGGAAAAATTGGTCTTTGGGTGGTGTTGGTGCCCACACCACATAACTTTCTAGAGGTAGTCTTGATGAATGCATGAATTGGCCCTGCTGTAAAAAAATATATATATATATATTTGACACCCCTGTCAAACAGTGGGAGAAAATATGGTCTTTGAGTGTTGTTGGTGCCTTCACCCATAACATTCTAAAAGTAATCTTGATAATTGCAAGAATTGGCATGTTGGCTGTAAAAAATAATAATTTGATGCACCTGTCAAACAGTTGCGGAAAAGATGGTCCTTGGGTGGTAATTGTGCCCAAAAAACCTCCAGCAGTACTGAATGCCCTTTCAGAAAACATACTGCATGCAAAGCAGCCTAGCAGCTCAAATGCATACTGGGCAAGTTCTGGCCAGTGGTCTATTCTCATGATGACCAAGAAACCTAGTGGAACGTCTGCTGGAAAGCTCTCTGTCTGTTTTCGCCCCTAAATAATCTTCCACTTTTTTTAAATGCATTACTGAGGCGGCCCCCTTTTTAATTGCTTCTTCCCAACAGACGCCTCAAAATTTGCTTTTCCATGAGATTGTAACCAACTAGTGTCTAGAAATGTATTACATAAACTCCTGTTTAAGGTGTCCTCAAGATATTTCCTCCTCTGCTCCTTCTGTGATGATGGTATGAGTTCCAAGACTTTCCCCTTGTAATGGTGGTAAAGGAGGGTTGCCAACCAATAATGATCCTTATACTTGATGCAACAAGTTCTTGGGTCCTTTTGTAGGCTTTAAAGAATAATGCCGTGTACACACGATCACTTTTTGTGATGAAAAAAAACAACGTTTTCAAAAACGTCATTTAAAATGACCGTGTGTGGGCAAAACGTTGTTTTATGTCTTCAAAAAAACGACCAAAAAAAATTCGAACATGCTTGAATTTTTTGTGTCGTTTTTCAAAATGTAATTTTTTGTGTCATAAAAAGTAATCGTGTGTGGGCAAAACAACGTTTAAAACGACGTTTTTAAACCCGCGCATGCTCAGAAGCAAGTTATGAGACAGAGCTTCAATGGAACAGAGTGCCGTCGCACGTGGCGTACATCACCACGCTTTGCTAGAGCATTTTGGAAAAACGATGGTGTGTATGCAACGTCGTTTTGGAAAAATGAAGTTTGAAAAACGTCGTTTTGTTTCGTCACATAAAACGTTGTTTTTTTCATCACAAAAAGTGATCATGTGTACGCGGCATAAGAGCCCATGTAGTGCAAGTTTACAGAGGAATGAGAAGCAGAGTCCTTGGGTCACTGAGGATTACAGTATCTGGAACTGCCTCCTCCCAGCCACGTACTACTCTTGTCCACTAGACAGACCAGCTGAAGGACTACATGCAGGGGCGGACTGACAACTCATGGGGCCCCCGGGCAATAGAAGATTATGGGGCCCCCGGGCTTACAGATGGCCACCAAGCCAGGTGGCAGTACAGAGGCGTGGCAGCTAAAATCTTGGGATTTTCACATCGAAAGCATGTAGGTTTTGGACATAACAGGGACAGATGTAAAAAAAAACACGGATTTTTACATACTGTCCCTGGTTTTAATAAGCCTGGCAACCCTGATGGGGCCCCCTAGTGGCATGGGGCACTCGGGCAGTGCCCGAGTTCCTCAATGGTCAGTCCGCCCCTGACTACATGGCATCTTTTAGCCAGAGTCATTGAATAGCCCCTTGAAAGCTTAGGGGGTACTGGTGGTTCATAGGACAATCCAGCAGAGGAGGGCATGAAGGAGGGGGAGTGGGTAAAGCTGACAGATCTTGCATCATCACCACCAGCTGTGTGGAGACATGGTGGCAAAACAAGCTCCAGCAATGAGCCCTGTTCTGCATCTTTCCTAGCTGCAAGCAGAGTTGTGCTGAGAACAAAATATATCGTCCCTGGCCATGCTTGCTGGACCACAAGTCAGCAGTAAGGTGGACCTTGTGGCTGACTGCCTTGCACAACAATGACAAAACATTGTCTTCCACGTGATGGACAGAGCTGGGATGACTTTACATGAAAGGATACATTTAGGATTATTTGACCAGTTCTAGGGACAACAAGTGACATCCACATCCCTGGGTTAATTATAAATGCAGGGAAATGGGAGAGAGATTCTCTTCCATGAGTACAAGAGGACTTTAAAGGATCTGACGTTGTCCCTGAGGTGAGCATGTAATTTGAATATACAAAATTCATAAAAAAAACTAATAACAAATGTAATCTGTGAACAACATGTGGCGTATTGCCAATAATGATACTTGGATCCAATAGAAGCTTGAAGAGTTCTGTTGCATTAAAGGGGTGTTCCAGCCCTAAGTTGTGTTTATTAAAAGTCAGCAGCTACAAAAAGTGTAGCTGCTGGCTTTTAATAAACACTCACTTACCTGCTCCTGCGTTCCAGCGACGCGCCGACCGGGGCTCCGCTCCTCTGCCCCCCTCCCCGGCCGGCGTCTCCATCCTGACTGTGGGCACCCAGCCGTGACAGCCTTCGGCTTCACGGCCGGGCACCCACTGCGCATGCGCGAGCCGTACTGCGCATGCGTGCGCGGCGCGGCTCGCCGCTGATTGGAGAGGCGATCGCATGGGACCTGTCAGTGTCCCATGTGATCGCCTACAGGGAGGGGGCTGGTGTAGGCGATTAAGCTTAATCGCCTAACCAGCCCCTCGGCGGAAGCAGGAAGTGGGACAGGAAGTCCCACTCCTACTGAAGCCCCCACTCCCCCCCCAAAAAAATTACATGCCAAATGTGGCATGTATGGGGGTGAGGAGTGGATTCAGAAGGGGTCATTTTTTTGGGTGGAACACCCCTTTAAGTGAAATAACGCGTTCCTCAGAGCACAACTCTGCTTCTTCAAGGCAACTCTACATGCATCTAGATTTATCAATCGGATTACAAAAATACATCATTATAGTCAGTAACAGAAAAGTCAACTTATTTAAATTTTTTATCTTTCTCAGAAAATGATGAATCATGGTATAACATGATTAGTGCTCACCAATTGCAGAACGTCAACTGTGTGTAGCCTCCAGCATCGCAGGGAAACAGGCCATCACCCGACTAAATGGACAGCAGTGTCAGGCCGCGAACACACGGGGAGACATGTCCGCTGAAACATGTCTGACGGACCGTTTCCAGCGGACATGTCTCCTCGGATTTTGGTCCGATGGCGTGTACACACCATCGGACGAAAATCCCCTCAGACTGAGGATGCGGTAACGTGGCGGTGACGTTAACGCCGCCACGTCACCACTCCAGGAAGTAAAATACTAGGTTAGAGTCTCTGAGGCCGCGTACACACGATCGGATATGTCCGCTGAAACTGGTCCGCCGACCAGTTTCAGCGGACATATCCAATCGTCTGTACTACCTAGCGGACAGGTTTTTCCAGCGGACAAATTTCAGCCTTGGATTCGACACATGCGGGAGATTTATGTCCGCTGGTTAGGCGTACTAACCAGCGGACATGTCCGAAGGACAGGTTTCCAGCGAACAAATTTCAAAGCATGCTGGTCGGCGGACAAGTTTCAGCGGACATATCCGATCGTGTGTACGCGGCCTCAGAGATACTAACCTAGTCCGGTAGACATTGGATTGCACCCAAAGCAGGATAAGGTGGACATCAATAGATGAAAATCAGGAGATAAAAGTCTAAAATATCTATATATATTTATATATCTACATATATGGAACAAAAAGCTGCCATTCCCCATGGCACTTGTAAACATCTATACGAGCAAATATATCACACGCACCCACATCCCCCACAACTAAAGACAAGCAGAGAAGCAAAGAACAGACCAGCCACACCAACAAATTCAAGGACATATCATTTTTTTACATCATACATATGCTCATCCCCCGATAACCAAAACCCATCCCCATTCACCAATCCACATAAACACACACATGATGGCTGGCCTATCACATGTCAGCTGAACCAAAATGAGGCTTGGTTCTCACTACAGGCATCATTTTACCCTGATTCTATTCGAAGAAGGCTGATCATTTGTTGACTGACCAGATTGAGGCTTGCTCTGCACTTTGGGCATCATTTTATATGCATATTAGGATTTTATACCTTCCAGAGTGAGGCTTGATTGTCTGGTCACATGTTAGCAGACTCCAAGTGAGGTTTGGCTGGCAGGTCACATGTCAGCTAAACCAAAGTTCTCACTACTGACACCATTTTACCCTGACTCCATTTGAAGAAGGCTGATCATGTGCTGACTGACCAGAACGAGGCTTGGTCCACATCATGGGCGCCATTTTATTTGCACATTAGTATTTTATACATTTCAAAGAGCGGTGTGGAGTGCACGCTAGAAACCATGTTGGTAACATTTCCTGTGGGGGAGGTAAACCACACCCACACAATTCAATAATTGTTTATGAGTGCTACTATATATAAACGCAGTTCGTGGGGGGCCAGCCCATACCCCATATGATGTCTTGGTAGATGGAACATTGGGACTTACTGTGCTGGCTCCACAACACTGTATTCTTCTCCTTATGATCACATTATACAAATGCCTGTTCTTATCTACATTGATGTAAGTGTAAAACTTTATTACATTTATTACATAGCCAAGGATTTTATGCTATGTGGCAATCTTTTTTTCCTGTATGACTCCTTCCTGTTAACTGGTGGAGCCGATGAGTCTCTATATGCTGAGCTTGAATCGTTATGTTTTCTTGCTGTTGGTCCCTAAAAGCTTGGTTGTCGAATCTGCACTGCTGTACAATCCACATGCTGGTTCCTGTGATGTTAACCGCTTGCGGACCGCCGCATGTACATTTACTTTGGCAGAATGGCACGTACAGGCACATTGGCTTGACTGTACGTCCCTGCCTTGACGCGGGTCGGGGGTTCGATCGGAACCCCCCGGTACATGCAACTGTCTCCGTGGCTCTGGGAGCGATCCGGGATGAGGGGCGGCTATTCGTTTTTGTCCGCCCCCTCATGATCGCTCCCAGCCAATGCGTGCGCCCCCCCCTCGCTCTGCACTTCCTCCTCCTGTGTAAAGACAGGAAGGAGGAAGTGATGTGATCTGTCCCTCTGCGTTTTTTTCAACCACCACTGAGGAGAGATCACATCTCACAGTAAGTGTACACAACACTACACTAACACCAGGACATGTAGGCACATTAACCCCTTGCGATCACCCCCCCCCCCCTCCCACACCCCCTGTCACAGTGTCACTGAATGCAGTGATTATATGTATGATCACTGCAGTTAGTGTCAGTGTGACAGGCAGTCAGTGTTAGGTTCAGGGTAGCCCCCGTACCCCCCTAATAACGTTTTAACCCCTTGATCACCGCCCTAGTTAACCCTTTGACTCCCTATTGCCAGCGTCACTAAGCGATCATTTTCCTGATCGCTGTATTAGTGTCGCTGTTCCCGCTAGGTAGCTAATTTTTTTTTTATTGCAATTTTTATTTTACTAAAGTCATGTGGCTAAATACATTTTGGCCTAAATGTTTGACTAAAATTTTGTTTATTTGATTTTTCTTATAACAAACAGTAAAAAATATTGTTTTTTTTTTCAAAAATGTCGCTCTATTTTTGTATATAGCACAAAAAATAGGCGATCAAATACCACCAAAAGAAAGCTCTATTTGTGGGAAGAAAACTACGCAAATTTTGTTTGGGAGCCACGTCGCACGACCGCGCAATTGTCACTTAAAGCGACGTAGTGCCGAATCGCAAAAAGGGTCCTGGTCACTTACCTGCATTTTGGTCCGGGTCTTAAGTGGTTAAAGACCCCATCAGTTTTGCTTGTATGGCTCTCTGCTGCTGGCAGGTAGCCCACACCATTTGGTAAGAGTACCCTATTACCTTCACTGGTGGTGGTAACACATTTGATGTTGAATATTGTTTAGTTTTTCTTCATAAATTTTGGCCACAATGTATACTGCTACATGTCTTTTATAAAAATAACCCACATTTTTTGGAAATGATTTGGTCTGTGTGAAAGTTTTAGAGTCTACAAGCTATAGTGCAAATCATAAAAAATTGTCACATCTGATCACACCTGATGTACTGAAGGCCTATCTCATTTCTTGAGACCCTAACAAGCCAGGAAAGTACAAATGACCCCCAAATAACCCCTTTTTGGAAAGTAGACATTCCAAGGTATTTAGTAAGAGGCATGGTTAGTTATTTGAAGTTGTAATTTTTTCCCAGAATACTTTGCAAAATTTTGATTTTGATTTTTCATTTAAAAAAATTCTCAAAATTGTCATTATAATAGCTTATTTCTCTCACATGGCATGTGCATACCACAAATGACACCCCAAAATACATTCTACTACTCCTCCTGAGTAAAACGATAACCCATGTGTGAGGCTTTTTTACTGCCTGGCCACAGAGGCCCAAAATGCAGGGGGCACCATCGGGGGTTTTAGGAGCATAAATTGCACATCTAACTAGTTGACTACCTATTACACTTTTTAAGGCCCTGGAACACCAGGACAATGGAATTAGCCACAAAGTGACCCCATTTTGGAAAGCTAACACCCCAACGTATAATCTATGAGGCATAATGAGTCTTTTGAACGGTTTATTTTTTTTCAGCAGTTTTTGGAATATGTGGAAAAAAAATGAAAACACATTTTTTTTACACAAAGTTGTCCATTGATAAGATATTTCCAACACATAGCATGTACATAGCAAAAATGACACCCCAAAATACATTCTGCTACTCCTCCTGAGTAAAACGATACCCCATGTGTGAGGCTTTTTCACTGCCTGGCCACATACAGAGGCCCAAAATGCAGGGGGCACCATCGGGGGTTTTAGGAGCATAAATTGCACATCTAACTAGTTGACTACCTATTACACTTTTGAAGGCCCTGGAACACCAGGACAATGGAATTACCCACAAAGTAACCCCATTTTGGAAAGCTAACACCCCAACGTATAATCTATGAGGCATAATGAGTCTTTTGAAGAGGTTTATTTTTTTCCAGCAGTTTTTGGAATACAGTGCGGAAAATAAGTATTTGAACACCCTGCTATTTTGCAAGTTCTCCCACTTGGAAATCATGGAGGGGTCTGAAATTGTCATTGTAGGTGCATGTCCACTGTGAGAGACATAATCCCCCCAAAAAATTCCAGAAATCACAATTTATGAATTTTTAACTATTTACTTGTATGATACAGCTGCAAAGAAGTATTTGAACACCTGTCTATCAGCTAGAATTCTGACCCTCAAAGACCTGTTAGTCTGCCTTTAAAATGTCCACCTCCACTCCATTTATTATCCTAAATTAGATGCACCTGTTTGAGGTCATTAGCTGCATAAAGACACCTGTCCACCCCATACAATCAGTAAGAATCCAACTACTAACATGACCAAGACCAAAGAGCTGTCCAAAGACACTAGAGACAAAATTGTAGACCTCCACAAGGCTGGAAAGGGCTACGGGGAAATTGCCAAGCAGCTTGGTGAAAAAAGGTCCACTGTTGGAGCAATCATTAGAAAATGGAAGAAGCTAAACATGACTGTCAATCTCCCTCGGACTGGGGCTCCATGCAAAATCTCACCTCGTGGGGTCTCAATGATCCTAAGAAAGGTGAGAAATCAGCCCAGGACTACACGGGAGGAGCTGGTCAATGACCTGAAAAGAGCTGGGACCACCGTTTTCAAGGTTACTGTTGGTAATACACTGAGGCCTTGTACACACGAGGGAATGTATCCGGTCGGAAACATCCGACGGATATTTCCCAGCGGATAAGTCAAATTTGTCCGTTGGTCTGATGAGCGTACACACCATCGGACCGAAATCCCAGCGGACCAGAACGCGGGCACGTAAACCACGTACAACGTCACTATAAAGGGGAATGACGAAGCCATCGGCGCCGCCCTCTGTTCCGCTTCTGCTAGTTCGGTGTTAGCGAAGGTTTGGTTAGAGCTGATTCGTGCTTTTCAGTCTCCGCGCTTAACAGGTCGTATTTTCAGGTTCAGTGTGTGCTTGTGGGCTCGTATTTGTCATTCAGTGTCGCCGTACGCGGCGTTTCTGCTTTGCAGTGCCGTCCTGTACGGTCGTATCTGTTTGACGTGCGATCTTTGCAGGTCTTGCTGGATTTGGGGGTGCTTTCTGTTTGAGTGTGTTCTTGACTGACCAGCCGGCCGGTTTGAAGCCATGATGGAGCAGCAGCGCAACTTTTCACGAGTTCGTGCTGTTTATGGGTTTTGTTCTGGAGTCTGTGTGCATTCCAGTGATTTGGACAGGAACAGTAGGAGGAGGAGTTCCTGGGCCAAGAATTGGTTGCGGCAGCGTAATCGATTCTCTCATATGTCTCTGCTTAGGGAGATCCGGGAGAATAATCCTGATGACTTCAGGAACTTTCTCCGTATGACGGACCCCGTTTTCCACCGTCTGCTGGATCTCCTGTCCCCCTATATCACGAGGCAGGACACTGTGATGCGCCAAGCCATTCCGGCTGAGCAGAGGCTTATTGCCACGTTGCGGTACCTGGCGACTGGGAGGAGCCTGCAGGACCTCAAGTTCTCAACAGGCATCTCTCCCCAGGCGCTTGGGATCATCATACCGGAGACGTGTTCTGCCATCATACAAGTCATGCAGGAGGAGTTTATTAAGGTAAGTTTCCTCCTTTAACATCACAATCTGTGTCTTTAATAATGTTTGCATATTTTTCTCACCTTTTTGTGTTGGTTTTCCTAGTCACCATGATTGTAATATGCTGTGTGCTTAATGTTCCCTTTTCTCCCCATGCATGTTGTTAAGCTTTCCAGGTTAATATGGTTTGGCCTACCTGCATATTTTTACCTTCAACACTACTAACCTGTCCAGCATCATCTCCTAGGGACAAAAACACCTTTTTTTTTTATTTGGTGTCCTGCTCCATTGTAGTTCAACTCCCTCCCTCTAAAAAAGTGTATTGCCCCATCAGCGTGATGTGGAGTCTGATAATAATAGTCTCTAGATTTGTTGCCCTAAATACTCTCTATACACTAATTTTTGGAAATGTTAATACCGTGATGTTGCAGAATGATTTTATTTTACTAGTGTTTGCAATGTTGTTTCTGTGCCAAAGTGCTAATTTGTTTTTTTGCTTTTGTCCCCACAGTTTCCCTCCACGCCGCAGGAATGGCAGACTGTGGCTGCCCACTTTGCCCAGCGTTGTGATTTTCCAAACTGCGGAGGGGCAATTGATGGGAAGCACGTCCGCATAGTGCCGCCACCTCTTTCGGGCTCGTACTATTATAACTACAAAGGTTTTCATAGTATCGTGTTGATGGCGGTGGTGTCGGCAGACTACGAATTTTTGTATGTGGACGTGGGGAAGAATGGCCGGCTGTCTGATGGGGGAGTGTTCGCGCGGACCGAATTTTACAGGCGTCTACAAACTGGTGGTCTTGAACTGCCACCGGATGAAGACAATGTGGAAGGACTTCCGTTTGTTTTTTTAGCGGACGAGGCTTTTGGACTTGGACCTCACCTCATGCGGCCTTTTCCCCAGAGGACCCTCACCCCGGAGAGGAGAGTCTTCAATTTCCGGCTGGCCAGGGCCCGGAGGGTAGTCGAGAATGCCTTTGGGATACTCGCCAGCCGGTTCCGCCTGTTCCAGACAGCGATACATCTGGCAGAATATAAATTTAACTCTGTTATTTTGGCCTGCTGCATATTGCATAATTTTTTACGCAGGCATTCCCAGACGTACCTACCCAACATCGGTGCTGAGGCAGGACTACCCTCAGATACCCTTCCTGGGCTGGACACTGGTCGCGCTGGCTCGGTCACCCAATCTGCTCGTGAGGTACGCGACAAATATGTTGAGTACTTTATGGGTCGGGGGGCCATAGCTATGCCAGATTAATATTTCTTTATAATTCGGCCCCCAAAATAAAGAAATATTACCAATAAATAATAAATAATTTGACCATTGGACTTTATACAGTTGTTTGTCATTATTGCTTTTTCTCTTTTTATCTGTCTTCCAGGTTCTGAAACTAGTGCATTTCTTGTGCCCAATTTAGTTAGCAGGTTTTAGTAAATACACACAATTGCACATTCTAGTCACTCTTCTACAAACTGGGTATTGAGGTTAGAAATAAGAAGCCACTGGTGTGTGTGTGTGTTTTTAAAAGTTTTTTTTATTTGTTTTTTATTTACGAACATTTTTGTGTTTTAATTAGAAAACTTGGTTTAGAAAGTATTTATTTATTCAAAAAATATTTTGTGGTTTTGACAAACATATCTAACAATCGAACTTACAAAGTTCAACCTTTTATTTGGCATAACAAACCCAGACAACATGGTCTTAGGTCACGCCGGAATCCCCCAAAATTTGAGGATGCACACATGCTGTGTGTGTGTGATGGGCCAAATGGTGTTTTTTCACATGAGATCCCATGCGAAATGTTCACATGTGCTATCTGCCATCATGGGTGATCAATGTATGTGCTTTGTGGGTGCAACCCCTTTCTGTCACCTACTTGATAAGTAAGGAAGGGGTTGCACCCACAAAGCACATACAATTAATGTCCTGTGCTGGCAGATCGCACATGTGAACAGACATTGGGGTTTATTTACTAAACAGTCCAAACTCCGGCTTATTTGTGCATATAAGCCAATCAGCTTCTAAATTAAGCTTAGTCAATTAAGACTTCGCATCCAAACATGGAAGATGATTGTTTTATATGCCAAGTGATGCTGCTTTTGCCCCTTATAGCTTCAGTAAATAAACCCGTGTGTGTGTGTGCCTCCTCAAATTTTGGGGGATATTAAACGAACATTATACAACATCTTTGAGAGTGGGGTGGTTAGGGGTGAGGGCAGGGGGGGCATGGGGGGCAGCTGGGGGGGATAGTCTTCTATATACGTCCCAAAATATCGAGCATGTTTTTGAAGTTTTGGTCCATCACCACCATCCTTTCCCTCATATTGGCCAGATCGGTGCTGCACTCCATTATCTGCTGTATTAGGATTTGTGCACTTGCACGAGAAAAAATAGGAGCGACAGATGTGCTAATCCCATCTTCATCCCCTAAAAATGCCAAAGGAAAAACACAACATTGTAAGTAAGTAAGGTCCAGGCCTATCTACATCTCTTTTTCCCTGCAAAGCTGGGGTGTCACTGACCTGTTGTACTGACAAGTTCAACATCTTCTACAACTTCTCCTTCTTCTTCAACTTCTCCTTCCTCCACCAATCCGCCTTCCTCCTCCAATCCGCCTTCCTCCACTAATCCGCCAAATTCCACCAAACCGCCTTCCTCCTCCAATCCGCCTTCCTCCACTAATCCGCCAAATTCCACCAAACCGCCTTCCTCCACCAATCCGCCAAATTCCACCAAACCGCCTTCCTCCACCAATCCGCCTTCCTCCACCAATCCGCCTTCCTCCTCTCTCCCTTCCTCCTCTCCTTCTTCCTCCTCTCCTTCTTCATCATCCTCCTGCTCAACAATTTTTTCGGGCCGTTTGGGAGACAGTGTGGGCCTCCCTGACTCCTCATAGCGCTGTCCTCTTCTTTCCCCTAAAAAAAAAAAAAAAAAAAAAACATCAGCAAACAGATCTTTTTGGAGGGACTAATTTGCAAACATTGCTTAGAAGTGGCGTTACAATTCTAGTTTTGGCCTTATTACAGCACAAACCATGTTCCTTTTTTTTGCTAGCTGATGTCTCCCTAGCTGCGATATAATGAGGCTTTTTGGGGAAGTGACACACATGGCTGGCCTCCTGAATAAGTCTTTTTTGGAGTCCCTTCTCCTAAACTCCAAATTACTATTTTATGTGGGTAGACAGGTTTTCTAAATTACAGATGTCCAAACAGCTGTATATTAAGTTATCTCAGCACTGTGTGAATTACTGAATCCTGATTGCCTTTTTAAAGAAACTTATTAGTTTGCACAAACACATCATATTTTCAACATTGTTTCTGAAAACGATGTTTTTCGCCAAATAGCCTCGTCCAGGTGTGATGTTCCTGGAACCGCGGATTGAGGATAAACGATGTGATTGGAACGATGTTGACTACGATCGTGGCAAGTCGTCGGATTTATATTAGACAAACATTACTAAATTTACAAGGCAGGGTTTAAAAAATACAAGCAGGCCAACGAGGCAGATGGCGAAATATACATGGCAAAACATTTCCGACAAAAATAGGCACTCCAAAGACATTTTAAAGTACTTACTTTTTTCTATGATTCTTTTTATTTTGCGATACTGCTCTGGCTCGCGCAGTTTTAAGTCGGACCAGCGTTTCCGGAGCTGCTCTTTGGACCTGGTGACCCCAAACATCTCATAAAGTTTCCTTGCTGCCTTATCCATAATTTTAGACTTCCTCCGGTTAGGGGTGCTGTATGGGCCATGCTCACCATCATAGTCCTTCCGTCGCAGGATGGACACCAACTCCACCATCTCTTGTAGAGACATGTTTGTGGCCTTGTAACGTTTTGGCCTGGATCGGGACGTTCCGGCCTGTGTCCCTTCCTGATCCCGATCAGAGGCTAATGTGCGCTCGTGTGACATCGCCATATTTTCCAATCAACGTTGCAGATGGGCGTGGAAAGCAGAAATTGGTACGTCATGGGCGGAGACGAGGGTGGCGTTTCTTGATTGCGTGGGGAATATAATGGAAACGACGTGATTACGTAGGTTACGCGGAGATTACTCGAGCGGAAACGAGGAGAGAGAGAGACGAAGGTAAATGCAAACATCGGATCAGGCATATAATTTGAACAGGCATGGGGGATGGAGCTTTTAGATGTTGTTTGCACCCTTTTTAGGCCACTGTTATTTATGTATTTTGGGGCCCACCATAACATTTAGAGAGTAAAGTGCTTGGACACATCACTTCATCAAGATATATGTAGAGAATGCTCTTTCCTCTTTATTTGTATTTTTGAGTATGCTGTCAGATCATGCCAGTAGTGTTGTGTATTGGTTGGACAGAGATAAGTAGGTAGTGTTTTCTGCCATCAATGCTGAGGGGCATGATAGCTACACATGAACTAGTGCCTTGAGGTGAATGCTAGCATTCATATTCATGGTGGATGTGTTCTTAACTACATGCTACAACTTGCAACATGGACTCTGAATGCCAACTTTTTGGGGGTTACAACATTGCGGCAGAGCAGGCCAGCTATGTAGCAGCATAAGACACTGTGTTTGTATAAAGTAGATGCTCTAAAATGAATGAATGTGCACATATTTTAAGAATGACAAAGCTGAGCCTTTGGAAATTTGTGCTTTGTGTTTGATTGGCAATTTCTATTCTAGACATTACTATTGAGAAGCTTCATTTCGATAAGCAGCCCAAAAGAATGGATTTGCTGAAAGGGAAGGAGGCTACAATGGAATTAATAGCCCGATATCGGGATATGCCCCTTCTTTGGGACACCAGACACACCCATTATTTGGACACTGGAAAGAGAGAGGCAGCACTTGATGAAATTGCGACATACCTGCACACTTGGGTGCCAAGTTGCACAGGCGACATGGTGAAGGACAAATTCAGTAACCTCAGGAGAAGCTACAGGAATGTCTATAAAAAACGGAAATATCCAAAATCAGGATCAGCAGCAGCTAAGAAGAAGGAACCCAAGCTCTGGTACTACAAAGAGCTCAGTTTTTTGAATGATGAACTGGATGGCAGGGCTTCGGTTTCAACACTTCCTCCCAGCGGAACTTCCCCGGATCCCAGGAGCCCTGCAGAATCAGAAGCAGGGCTGGCTGACATGGAGCCAGATCTGGCCATCTTCAGTGAGGTCTAGTATTTTCAAAACTAGTTTTGTGCTGCTATTTATTTTGAATTTGTGAGTTGATCTTGTAAACAAAAAACAAACAGGGATGCCAAATGCAGGGGTCAGAAGGACAGTCTGTTTAATTGAAATTAATACTAACTAAAAAAGTCTAGAGAAATAAAATGTGTGTGCTTGATTGTGCCAAAAATTACAACATGTTGCCTTTTTTATACACAGGAAGAAGAGACCAGCCAGGAGGTGGCAGCTCCTGAGGCCCATGTCAGCCAGGCGGAAGGGGTGAGTGGCAGCCAGGAGGAGGCCGGGTCAAGTGAGGTGCAGCAGGTCCCCAGGCCCAGGCTGAGCACAATCAGCCAAGTTCCTCCCCTCCAAATGAGGCCACCAGCTGCAAAGAGGCGCAGAAGGGAGGTGCATGATGAAAGCCTTCAGGTCATCCGGGAGGCTGCCGAAATCATGAGAGCCCCCCTCAACCCAACGGAATGCTATAGCGCATTTGTGGCCAATGAGCTGAACCAAGGGGGGGAGGAGCAAAAAAGCCTGGCCAAGGACATTATAAATCAGGTCCTGGCCAGGATGAAAAGGAACGAGCTGACCAGGGACACTGTGCTGTGGGATCCAGCTTGGCCTGCTCCCCATCATCCTCATCCTCCTCCTGCCACATCAGCCCCACCTGCAAGGTTCCGTGGACGGACCCGTGGAAGTTTCGCTGGAAGGAAGTCTGCTAGGAAGTCGAGAAGATGAATCCCTGCCATCCAGTTTATTGTCCAAAAAACTGAGCTCGTTGTAGTAGCACAGCTTGGGTTCCTTTGTTCATGTGCTGCTGATCCTGATTTTTGATATTGACTCCTGAGGTTACTTAATTTGTCCTTCATCATGTTGTAATTGCCAAGTATGCATGTATGTTGCAATCTCATCAAGTGCTGCCGTTCTGGTGATTTATAATTTATTTTTTGGCCGGAAATAAATGGCTTTTGTATTTACTTTCAAACCTTGTCTATTGTGTTTAATACTGTGGTGAGTAAGCATCAGACATTTGGCAAACAAAATGTGGCATTTGCAAAGGACCCAAACTCCTTTTAGGGGGGGGGGGGGGACCTTTTATGTTTGAACTTGGTAAACCCCAAAGAAGCGTCCATTTTTGTGAAAAAAATAAAAATAAAGGATGAAACAAGAAAAAAAAAAAAAAATTTGAAATATTCCAAACACGTTAAATCCAAATCTTAAAAAAAAAATAAATACTCAACATTAAGTCCAAAGAGAAATTTTTAAAATGTGGAGAACATAAACAAATGTGGGGACATCTGGCAAGCAAACTGTGTCAAATAGAAAAATAAATAATGAAAATGCAAGCTAGCAATATGTGACATCTGGACAAAAGAACGGGTTCATTCTAGCAAGAGAAGAAAGCACAAAAAAACGATCGAAACGGAACACTATATAGAGAGTTTAGGTGACGAATGTGCCAGGTCCCAAACAAACGCGAGTTTTACCTGAACGAGTGCTCCCGTCCCATCGTTTTGACTGAGCATGCGCGGGTTTTTTGTCCGAGGCTTTTGTGTACTAACGAGCGGACATATCCGACGGACATGGGTCCGGCGGAAATATTTCAAAGCATGCTTTGGAATTTTTCCGCTGGAAAAATCCGTCCGAAACGGTCCGTTTGACCATACAAACGACCGGATCTTTCGGATGAAATGGTCCGTCGGACCAGTTTCAGCGGATTTATTCCCTCGTGTGTACAAGGCCTAAGACGTCATGGTTTGAAATCATGCATGGCACGGAAGGTTCCCCTGCTTAAACCAGCACATGTCAAGGCCCGTCTTAAGTTTGCCAATGACCATTTGGATGATCCAGAGGAGTCATGGGAGAAAGTCATGTGGTCAGATGAGACCAAAATTTAAGAGCATAAATTGCACATCTAACTAGTTGACTACCTATTACACTTTTGAAGGCCCTGGAACACCAGGACAATGGAATTACCCACAAAGTGACCCCATTTTGGAAAGCTAACACCCCAACATATAATCTATAAGGCATAATGAGTCTTTTGAACATTTTTTTTTTTTCCAGCAGTTTTTGGAATATGTGGAAAAAAAATGAAAACCCATTTTTTTTTTTACACAAAGCTGTCCATTTATAAGATATTTCCAATACATAGCTAAAATGACACCCCAAAATAAATTCTGCTACTCCTCCTGAGTACAACAATACCACATGTGTGAGACTTCTACACAGCCTGACCACATACAGAGATCCAACATGCAAGGAACACCGTCAGGTGTTCCAGAGACACATAGCATGCACATACCAAGAATTACACCCCAAAATACATTATGCTGAGCAAAGCGTAAACAAAAGATTACCTGTGGTAATAGTAGCGCAGTTCTACACAGCAGGATAGCACTGGTCCAGGCAGCAGGCAGGGATTTGATCAGCAACGTCCAGGCAGGGATGCTGTCCCGTCAGGGTTAGTGCAGGTGGTCAGTTCATGCAACAGGCAGAGGCATGATGGCATAGGTCCTACAGGCAGCAGGCAGAAGTAGGGCCTCGTTCAGGACAGAACAGGGACAGGGGTAGAGGCTTCTCCCACCCAAATCTCTTTGAAGCCTCCAGGCAACCAGACCCTAATCTAGTATGAGAAAACAAAAAAAATGTTTTCTTCATCCAGAAAATCTTTTCTGGAGCCCCTCACATATGTGAGACCCCTGTGTTGAATCCCACTAGTCCAGTAGCAGGGTACAAGATCAGTCCAAGAGGCAGGCAAAAACATGGTAAAACAGTCCGAGGTCAGTTCCAGATCAGGCAGAGGCATTACAGAATTGTTAGGCAGAAGAATGGTCGAAAAACAGTCCAGGGTCAATTCCAGATCAGGCAGAGGTATTACAAAATCGTTAGGTAGAATCGTGGTCGAAAAACAAGCCGGGGTCAGTTACAGGGCAGGCAGTGGCATAAGGGGTGTATAGGTGTGAGAAGGCAGGAACGGAGGATTAATAATTTAGTTTGGTATGGTAACGCCGAAAACAGCCAACTACACAGAGCCCTGTTTGGGAAGGACACTCGGCACAATGATAAACTGAGTCTCGTCTGACTCCTTCACTGGCACACACCTTGCATCTTTTTTGTCCTCGTCGGCCTGTTGCTGTGAGAGGAACTTTATCAGGGAAATGGCGTTCGGAGAGTCGACTTAGAACATCTGATCGGATGTTCTGGGGCAGGTCGTTCGGGAATATCAGGGAAGTGGTGATTTCCTCCTGGTATCCAAGGAAGGGTAGGGGGTTTTGGGTGGACTTACGATAAATTATATATGAATTGTATACGGCCAACTGAAAAAAATAAATAGCTACTTTTTTGTACCAATGGTACTTGCGTCTTATGGCAAGGTATGGTTCCAACATTTGGTCGTTCAAGTCGACTCCCCCCATGAACAAACTGTAGTCCCGGGCTTTTGGATGGTGGTGCCACGCCCTCTGCGGGTTTCCGCAAACGAATTGTTGTGGATGGAAGACAACATGTATACCTCTCTTCTGTCCTTCCACTTCACTGCAAGAACCTCCTTGTTGCGCAGACTTGCGGATTCCCCTTTCCTCAGCTTCTTATTCACAAGGCTTTGAGGAAAGCCTTTCCTGTTCTTTCTTGCCGTGCCACATGCTGGGGTCTGCTTCCGATGAAGGTTGTGGAACAGGGGAAGAGAGGTATAAAAGTTGTCCACGTACAAGTGGTAGCCTTTATCCAGTAGGGGGTTGATGAGTTGCCAGACAACTTTTCCACTTGATCCCAAGTAGTCTGGGCAATTGGGGGGATTCAGCTGGGTGTCCTTCCCTTCGTAGACCAAGAAGGAATACAGGTACCCTGTGGCTCGTTCACAAAGTTTATAAACCTTCACCCCATAGCGGGCCCCTTTGCTGGGAATAAACTGCTTTATTTTCAGTTGGCCACAAAATTTAACGAGGGACTCGTCTACACATATGTTTTGTTTCGGGGTATATATTTGGGGGAATAATTCAGAAAAATTATTTAGTAAGGGGCGAATTTTGAAAAGCCTGTCAAAATTTGGGTGATTTCGGGGAAGGCACTGGGTATTATCGTTGAAGTAGAGGAACCTCATGATCATGAAGTATCTGGTTCTGGGCATTGTTGTAGAAAAAATGGGCATATGATAAATGGGGCGTTTTGACCAAAAGGAATGCTTTTCGTTTTTTGGGTTGAGTCCCATGCAAAAGGTGAGGCCTAAAAAAATCCTTAACTCCTCCAATGTTAGGTCTCTCCACTCGAAGGGACGGGCATACGAAGACGTGGGATTGTTGGAAATTAATTGTTGGGCATATAAGTTGCACTGGGCCACAATGCTTGATAGCAGTTCCTCAGTTAAAAATAAATCAAAAAATTGAATTGGGGAAAAATTGACCGTGTTCACCTGGACTCCTGGCTGGGCAGTGAAAGGGGGAATGTTGGCTTCTCCAGAATTTGGAAGAAGCCACAAGGGGTACTGAAGGGCATAGGGAAGGCTGGCATGGGTCCTTGGCCTTTGTTGCCGAGGTACTGCGGTGCTGGTGGATGGCACTTCAGTATTTGTGGATGGCACTGCGGTGCTGGTGGATGGCACTGCGGTGCTGGTGGATGGCACTGCGGTGCTGGTGGATGGCATGACGGTGCTGGTGGATGGAATGACGGTGCTGGTGGATGGAATGACGGTGCTGGTGGATGGAATGACGGTGCTGGTGGATGGAATGACGGTGCTGGTGGATGGAATGACGGTGCTGGTGGATAGCATGACAGTGCTGGTGGATGCCCCTGCCTCCTCACCTCGCCTTCTTTTGGCGGGCTGATTATCTTCCCCCTCTGAGCCTATCGCTGTTCCACTACTGTAGACTGGCTCATAGTTTATGTCCAAATCAGAATCCAAATCGGAATCAGAAGAAGAGAGCTCCCCGTTGCTCTTGTCAGCCGCGGAAATAATTTCATATGCCTGCTTGAGGGAAAAGCAACGTTTTGACATGCTGGTGGCTTCAGAGGTGTGTGACACAGATGTGCACTGAGACGGCAGGTGGGCACTGATCACAGGTGGGCACTGGTGGCACAGATGGTACTGGTGGCACAGGTGGGCACTGATACGCACTGAGGCGGCACTGATCACAGGTGGTCACTGATCACAGGTGGGCACATGTGGGCACTGGTGGCACAGGTGGTACTGGTGGCACAGGTGGTACTGGTGGCACTGGTGGGCACTGATACGCACTGATGTGCACTGATACGCACTGATGTGCACTGATACGCACTGATCACTGATCGCAGGTTGGCACTGATCGCAGGTGGGCACTGATCGCTGGTGGGCACTGATCACAGATGGGCACTGATCACAGGTGGGCACTGATCACAGGTGGGCACTGGTGGTACAGGTGGTATTGGTGGCACAGGTGGGAACTGATACGCACTGATACACACTGATACGCACTGATGTGCACTGATGTGCACTGAGGCCGCACTGATCACAGGTGGGCACTGATCACAGGTGGACACAGGTGGGCACTGGTGGCACAGGTGGTACTGGTGGCACTGGTGGGCACTAATACGCACTGATGTGCACTGATACGCACTGATGTGCACTGATACGCACTGATGTGCACTGATCGCAGGTGGGCACTGATCGCAGGTGGGCACTGATCGCAGGTGGGCACTGATCACAGGTAGGCACAGGTGGGCACTGGTGGTACAGGTGGTACTGGTGGTACAATACGCACTGATACGCACTGATACGCACTGATGTGCACTGAGGCGGCACTGATCACAGGTGGGCACTGATCACAGGTGGGCACAGGTGGGCACTGGTGGCACAGGTGGTACTGGTGGGCACTGATACGCACTGATGTGCACTGAGGTGGCACTGATCACAGGTGGGCACTGATCACAGGTGGCACTGGTGGTACAGGTGGCACTGGTGGTACAGGTGGGCAATGATTTGCACTGAGGCAGCACTGATCACAGGTGGGCACTGGTGACACTGGTGGCACAGATGGGCACTGTTAGTACTGGTGGCACTGATTGGGGACTGATTTGGGACACTGTAAAACACTTTCACTCACAGTAGCTCTCTCTCTCTCCTCACACGCGCTGTCTGTGTGAGGAGGGAGAGCAGGCAACGAGAGATGATCTCATATGTTTACATTTGAGATCATCTCCCATTGGCCGCACAGATCACGCTGTAAATAGCCGCTGTGATTGGCTATTTACCGCGATCTGTGATCTGCGCGCGGGAAACGAGCTGCCGTAGAAACACGGCGCCCCAGAGATTTAGAACCACCCTGCGGCCATATATAGTCGTACGGCCGCAAGGAAGTGGTTAAACAAATATTTCCCAAAATCGCCTTTCAGGACAGCCTTGGAGAGAGCATAGATCCAGTTGCAGCATTGTGTTTCCTCTGCCATGGTGGAAGCGATGCAAAGAACTAAAGGGGGCTTTGTGACAGTATGTTACAAAAGTGTAAATACCCTTCACATTTTGTAAATATTTTATTATATATTTTTTATTTATTCATGTTTTTGTTCATGTGACAATACTGAAGAAATTACACTTTGCTATAATGTAAAGTAGTTGTCAGACTGCGTACTCACCGAAGCCGAGATGCCGAGGGCGGCTTACCGTTGCGACCTGGCGCACACCGTACCCTGGAGTTGGGACAGGGGAGGAAGGCACCAGGAGGCACCGGCGCCAGCAAGGTCATGGATAGACAGCTGGAGTTCTGGCTGAAGACTTGACCGAGAGCCCCTGGTGGTGACGGTGAGCAGAGCAGACAGTCTTGGAGACACAGGGCAGGTGCAGAGCAGGTAGTTGTAACTGTACTGAGCAGCTGCGGAGCAGGTAGCTTGGGTAGTACTGAGCAGATACAGAGCGAGTGAGACCGGAGGCAGGTCCGGGATGCAAGCCGAGGTTCAAGGGTTGGAGAGAGCAACAAGTCCAAAGTCAAGCCAGAGGTCAGGGGGTGGAGAAGACAGCGTATCCAGGAAGCAAAGCCAAGGTCAACTTCAGAGAGAGAGCAGAGTCGTACGGAAGTCCAGGTCGGAGATTCAGGTAAGGTAGCAGAGAGTCCAAGCACAAGCTGAAAACAAACCAGCAACCCACCATGGGACAGGAGCTGGTTTAAATAGCCTGGTCAGGCCTCCGATTGGTTCCGAGGGGATGCGCGCCTGTGAGCGCGCCCGTGTACGCGCCGCGCCGCCAGACCGCACATGTGCGCGCGCCTTTCACGCACGGGTACGCGCCAGAGCGCGGCTCTCCTGCGCATGTGCAGAGATCGGTGACTAACAGGATTGGCTCCCTGACAGTAGTGAGTGTACAGCTTGTATAACAGTGTAAATTTGCTGTCCCCTCAAAATAACTCAAAACACAGCCATTAATGTCTAAACCGCTGGCAACAAAAGTGAGTACCCCTGTCAGTGGAGACTGCTGAGAGGTCATGAGATATATTGAGGGTAGACATGAAAGATGAGGAGTGAGGAGGATAAAAATTGTGTCCCTTGTGTGTGGCTTTCAGGTGCTCTTGTCAACGGGCAGAGTGGTAGAAGGTTAAATGCCTTGTCAAGCTTGTTGTGGTACCCCAATGGATGGTGTTTTTACCACCAGATTGCAAATTGGAACCGTGCGATCAGCTGTACATGTGCTAAAAAAACACACTGCTGAGCTGTGGGGAGTGGGCTAGGAGATAACAGCTCCACAATTGGATGGTATAGGGTGGCTGCCCTCTAATCTTCCATGATGCCTGCCTCTGGAGGACATCCTACTTTGTTGGGATTGTTTCTCCTCCTCCCTTTCTCCTCTGTTTTATCTGGCACCCAAGTCGTGTCAGTGACCTTATCAGCATCCCCTCCACCCTTCTCATCACTGGAGCCAACTTGGCAATATGGTGTGGCTGGGGGAACATGGCTGCCTATCTTTTTCAGTGTTCTCCCCTCTGTTGGCTCATGTTAGTTAGTCAGAACCAACATCAGAATCAAGTAATGTCTGTGCATCCTCCAGTAGAGGCTGACACTGTGTTCAAATAATTCAGCTGACTCTGGCAGGAGGGCTATGGCAGGAGTAGTTGTGGACAAGTGGGCAGAATAAGTCGCTCTGGCAGCTGCGGTGGACTGCTTGAAGGGTCATAGAGAATGAGAAGGATGGTTTAGTAAATCAGTTGACCATCTCCTCTAGATGCTGTGGCTGGATAGCATGGCTAACATCACACTGTGCTATCCCATAGGGATACATGTATGTCTGTATTTCATCCAAAAACGGCTGAATGAAATACAGACATACTGTCCGGTGGTGTGAAAGGGCCCTAAGAGGGAGCTGTCCGTATATTCTTATATGAGAACGATAAAACATAAAAGCCTGACTGAGCTCAACTCTAATTATACACTCTGTATGTTGTATCCATAGATACGTATAACAGGACCCAGTGATGTGATACATGTATAGAAATCAGCTTTTTTAACCACTTGGGGACCGCCTAACGCCTTTATACATCAGCAGAATGACACTGCTGGGCACAAGCACGTACAGCATCTTCTTCACCTGTCTGGATAGTACAGTGTAGGTAGTGAAAAAAAGACCACCTGAACTTGGTGTCCATTGTTTTTTTACCTGTAGTAGTGAATCTCGATCAATCCGTAAGATTCGATCGATTTCACTATCAAGGTCAGCAGGCAAATACCCTTTCTGGAGGAATCTCCCCCTCAGGATACTAGACTACACAATGTAGTCCTCCGCCCTAGTGCAGTTTCTCCGTAAACTGAGAAACTGGCTACGTGGCACAGATTTAAGCCATTGGGCGTGATGGCAACTATCGACCGGAATGTAACCATTCTGGTCGGTTGGTTTGAAAAAAGTGGTGAACTCCAAGTGGTGCTCAACGCCTCAAACACTTTAATTTCAAGATCCAAACCATGAACAGAAGAAAGACTGGCCTCATAGCTCAGGGACACAGTTTTTGGTGATAGACCAGTTCGTCCCACACTGGAGAGGGGAATCTCAGGTGCGGGGTGTCTCCCATTTAGAAACCTATTGGATTTTTGAGTTATGTACCTACACGCCGTTTGGTATGAACATTGAGTGGGACGTTAACTCTTTCATTAATTCAATCTAAATAGTTATCCATTTACTTTTGAGGTTTGTTCTGGCCACATTCATTTATGTACAAGTTCTTTTTTTTCATCATTGTTGGTTCATTCAGGTGTATTCTATTCACACACCTCTGGATGGCACTGTGCAGCCTTTCCGGTTTACTATACATAGGGCTTCAATGCAGGTCATTGTATTTTATATGTCTGACTAGTTTCTCAGTTTTTATTATGTTTGTGGTATGTATCTCCTCACTTGAAGGTAGTTGAATGTGTTTTTGTAACTAAAATTCCTCGCACACACGGTCTGACACGGTCTGCAAAAGTCCGCCGTTAGCCCGTCGGAAGTCCGGACAGAAAGAGAACTGGTTCTCTATCTAAGGTCTGTCGGACTTCTGACAAAAAGTCAGATGGAGGCTACATGCGGCCGGACATTCTGAGGGAAAAAAAGCCTGCCAAACTTTTTTTCTCGGAAAGTGTGGCCATGTGTATGAGGCATAAGTATGCCCATGCTGTGCACGATAAATAACTTGTCAAAAATGACAACTTTGTGAAAAAAAAATAAAAAAAATAATTATATTTACTTTCTTTATTTTCCAAAACAATGTGGCAAAAAAATTACAACAACAAAAAACTCACCATCCCGTTACTATATATCTTGGATTGTCTACTTTCCAAAAAAAAAAGTCATTTTGGAATATTTGTACTGTCCTGGCATTTTAGGGCCTCAGGAAATTGGATAGACAGTTAAAATATCAGGATTGATACATTTCAGATATCATAATTTGTCGACTTAATAAAATACACTCACTGATTTGTCGTTGTTTTGTTTGGCCTAAATTTTTTAAAGAAATATGTATTTGCATACAGTTTTATAGCAGCAATCAAGGGAAACTGTTGTTTTCAAAATGTTTGGTCTTTTTTCCTTTTATATAGTAAAACAAAAACTAAAAACAATACCACTAAAAGAAATCTCTATCTGTCTCAAAAATGTACAAAAAAATTATTTGGATACAGTTTTGCATGCCTGGGTATTGCTTAGCCCCCACTGTAAAACCTGGAAATGTGTTCCAATCCCTCTCTATTTTATCCAAAAGAGAAAAAGTTTTGCCTTTAGTTATATTTTAAGGCTGTAAAGATCAGAATCCATAGTCATTTTTTTGGAAATGTCAATATTGTTTTCAATTCACTGTCACATGATATTCTTTATACTTTTATCTAAAGTACATAGTAATCCCCATTAGGTGGCAGCATAGGATTCTTTGTCAGCTGTTCTTGAAGGGATCCTAAATTAATCCTTGTTTATTAGCTGCACAGAATAGGAACATTTGTTGCTAGAGTTGTTTGCTAGCATAAATCTGTAAGAAGAAACCTTGAATAAACCGATTTCCATTCTGCAAGCCAAAACCAACAGTAGAACTTCTAGCATCTGTGTGGACTTTTTATTACATTTTTTTTATGTATAATCAGATAACCATATTTTTTTTTTATTATCATTTTAATTTTAGACAGTCACATATCTGTGTTTCATATAAACAGACAGCAAAGGACTGGTGTACCTAGGACCACCAAAGTTAGGTGCCCATACTGAAACAAAGTGCGTCTAGCCTACTTGTGGAGATATGGTTAAATAGGAATGGTTTAACAATGGTGTTTTTTTTTTTCAGTAATAGTATACAGTACTTAAATGCACCTGAAATCAGCTGTTACTATTAGGCCTCATGTACATGTGCGATTTGACTCCCAATGCGTCAAATCCCAGCATTTTCGGGGCACCCGGGAGGCACAAATACAACTTCCAGCCCTGCAGCTTGTCAAAATCTATGACAAGGAAGTTGACACACAGTGGCCAAATTCAAACCACCTGTATGCATGCAGTCTTAAAGCATACCTATGCAAAATCACATATTCATTTACATATAGCATACATCTAATAATCTGAAATATCTTGAAATTTGTAAAGTTACCTTTTCAAAATCGCCCCCCCCCCCTACATTTATGTCCTTGAATTCTGTGACAGTTATTCGCTATGCCCTGTGAGTAGGCACGGTTGTGTCACACATTTCCCAGAGCCTGCCTTTTGAATTATAGAGGTGCTAAGAGGAGGATTTGCAGGAGGTGTAGTCAGTACAGGAATCACTGCTTGCAGGCAGCAAGGTACCATGGGATATATAGTCCTTAGAAAACAAAAGTTTTTAACAGTCAATATAGATTAGAAGCTACTAGAGACTAGGACGCAGAGTAGATAGGCTGACTCTGAGTTCCTGTGCCACACCACAGTTTCTGCAGGTGAGAAGCTGCATTCCAGATTGGTTGGCCAACAGTTGGAGGTTCTCTCCATCATGTACTTGAATGTACTGTATGTACTATTATTAATCTTTTATTAGTTAAAGCTTGAAATATTTCTATAGTACATCTATACATTTATGATTAATGTTATATGCTGATTTCAGTAGTTCCTCTGCTTCCAATTGCATTGATTAGATTACTGAATTATTTCCCAGAAAAAAATCCTCTGCTCACATATGCCCTGCCCTGGGTGGAGGCATGGTCAGCTTTATTATCAATCCCACTCTTCCATTTAGCAGAGGATCTGGTTCTTTTATTTACCTACAGGTTTAGTGCAATATCATGTTTGGGGGGGGGGTTGGTATTTAATATAATACCTCCCCCTCCCAAGACGGCTACACTATTGTTTGTATTCCCATTGCAATGCTGATATTATAAAATAAAAGTGTATGCTTTAGATTTCCTTTTAATATTACAGAGATCGACAGACAGCTCACATTATCACAGATTGTCAAAGACTGCCAGCATGTAACACAGTGTAGAAGCTCAAAAGCAAGCAGTGGCAGCCCGGCCATATGGAGTGCAGGGGCGTTGCCCCCCAAATCCATGCGCCAACTCCTAATCAACATGCTGGACGCATGGATTCCAATGGTCTTTTTTTTTTTTTTTTTCAAAGTATGTGATTAGAGTCTGAGTCTCAGTTGTGTGACAATAGTGAATTAATATTCGCTGTTGTTTTCTTGATTCTGTTCCCGGCCAATCAGGCCTTCACCCGATTGGCCAAGAGGAAAAGCAATCCTTTTGGCCACGAGGAGGAGGAGGAGGGAGGAGATGCAGGGGAAGCCACCCAAGCCGAAGAGGAGGAGGAGACGCAGGGTGAAGCTGCTGCCCAGAGGAAAATGGGGTAAATGTAGGGCTGGTGACTGACCAGGGGAGGGGTGCCTGTGACCATAACGTCTGACTGGAGTTTCAGCGACCACCAGCCTCCTCTGAAAGCAAGTTAAATTGAGCTTTATTCACAAAGCGGTATGAAGCACCTTAAAAAATGCGGTGAAGTACCATTTTTTAAGAAGTTTTTCAGCATTCACAAAAAACGCTACTAAAATATTGCATGAGTTATTTGATGTAGTCATGTGATATTAGTAGTAAAAACACACAGCAATTCAACCCCTCGAGGTAGGCGGCGTATTTATTTACAGTAGTAAATACTGCGTTAAGAAGCGGGCAGCCGCCGCGTCTTTAACAACTGATGAGTCATCTGCTGTGAGCAGGGGAGATGACAGCTGAATGTAGAAAAAATGCCAGCAATAAAATAATAATAAGAAAAAACTATATGGGCACCACCGCCCCAATCCATACTGGGCCCTTTGGGTCTGGTATGGATTTTAAGAGAAACACTCACACAATTTTTTTTTAAATAAATGGGGTGGGGTCTCCCAAAAATCAATACCAGGCCCTTATCCATGCATGCATCCCAGCAGGTCAGGAAAGGGAGAGAGCGAGTGAGCTCCCCCCCCAACCATACCAGGCCACGTGTCCTCAACATGTGGAGGATGATTTGGGGCAGGGGGCCCCCAAAGCACCTTGTTCCCATGTTAATGGGGACAAGGGCCCCTTCCCCACAACCCTGGCTGATGGTTTTGCAGGTCTGCGGGCAGGGGGCTTACCGGAATTTGAAAGTTAGTGTAGCTAGTGTAAAAAAAGTCCTTTTAGAGAGAAAAAAAAAAAAAAAGTCCTCCGGTGTAGATCCATCATCGATCACGATCCCCTCCTCCACTGCTGACCCGAGGAAAAAAAAGATCCATTCCCAATGAAGGCTCCCACGCTCTGCCATCTGACAGTTCTTAAATAACTACCCTGCTCCCATGTGACGTCACCAAACAATCATGCCCCCATTTGAGTACGTCAAACTGGGCGGGCCACCTGGTCACATCACCAGGAGGCACTGCCCCTATTTAAGAACTGTCAGACGACAAAGCTGGTAGACGGCGGGAGCCTTTGTTTGCGATGTCGGTGGGCATCGTGATTAATGATGGATCTACACTGAGGACATTCTTTTCCTTTTTTTCGCTTTTTCCATAAAGGACTTGTCAAAAACTGCCTATTGTCTATTTTTACACTACACTTTTTTTGGTGAATGAGTATGGGCATTATGTACCCCATGTGGGGCTAGGATCTGGGGGCCCCTTGTTAAAGGGTGCTTACAAATTCTGATAACCCCTGCCCACAGACCCCCACAATCCCCGGCCAAGGTGGTTGGGAAGGGGCCCTTGTCCACATCAACATGGGGAGCCCCCTGCCCCAAAGCACCTCCCTTATGTTGGGAGCATGTTGCCTGGTGTGGTTCGGCGGGGCTCTTGCTCATCCCCTCCCTTTCCTGGATTACTGGACTGCATGCTCGGATAAGGGTCTGCTATAGATTTTGGCGAATATCCCACGCCATTTATTTAAAAAAAAAAAATTCTTGGGCGTTCCCCTCAAAATCCAGACTCAAAGGGTCCCCCCTGCACCCCCACACCATTTTTTTTTTTTCATTCAGCTGTCAGCGGGGAACCCTGCTTGCTGACAGATAATGACCCATCGGTTGTTAAGGACGCGGCAGCCATCCGCTCCTTAACAACCAGTACAAATTTCATCATTACTGTATGCCTTGATCACTACTTAATACCTGCATGCATTTAATTATTTATTTCCTTCTGTGAATGGAGTTTGTCTTTTCATGCAGTGTTTACAGAGCGTATTCTTCTGCAGTAAATACCACAAAACGGTATAGTAGATGCGATGTTTAGGCAAAATGTGTTCAGACACCTAAATATTGCATGTGAGTTCCTTTTCTGAATGGATTCCATTATCCCTACACATAGCAATATATGTGAACACTGTAAATACAGTATACAGTATAATAAAGACAAATAAGAGGGACACCTTTCAGAACACAGAATGAAAGTTACGGGCACAGTCCTACTATGACACCTGTTACAAGGACCAGATTGAACCAATACACAAAAATAATTGGTTAGACCCAGAAGTGCTTTAATACAGCTCCAATTTATTATCATAGTGGCTTTTCACAATAGAGACTGGATAAAAGACTTAAAAGAGAAGTATGGGTTTTATTTATTTTTTTGATTCATACTTACCTTGGTGGATGGAGCATCTGTCCTCCGCCGTCTCTGCACTGAGAACCAAGCCACCAAACATTGCTGATGGCTCAGTTCTCACAGATCCCCGAGAGGAAGGCTGCTGACTGTCAGGCAGCATCTTTCCTCTCTGCTTCTCCTCGCTGATTGGAGCACTGAGCAGTGGAGGGGTGGGAAAAGGCTGTCTCAGCGGCTCTCTGAGTTGCTGAGACTGCCATCAATCAGGGCAGCTGGCTGATCCCGACTTGAAAATCGTGATGGCGCTCTGTCCCGACTGATGGCAGTGACGTCAGCAGAGAGTGGACTTCAGACTGTTCTCCGCTGAAAATGGGTCACAGGAGTGCAAAACAAATTGTGCTCTTGTGACAAATAGGAGAATCCTAGCCTAAAAATCTCAGGCTGGACTTCTTCTTTAACCAGTTGCCGACCACCGCACGATAATACACGTCGACAGAATGCCACGGGCAGGCATATGGGTGTACCTGTTCGTCTCTGCCTTCCAGCGGAAGGTGCCCGCGGGGGTCGGTATCACTTCAGGAGTGGTCCGTGATGAGGGGGCGGCCATCGATTTGTGGCCACCCCCTCACGATCGCTCCTGGCGAATCAGATGCTTCCTCTGTCTGTGAACTGTAAGCACAGGCAGAGGAAGTGATGTCACTCTCCTCGAGGCGATCTTTTCGTCCGGAGCTCGAGGAGAGAAGACATCAATAGTAAGTTGCACCAACACTACACTAACACCAGTACACGTACGCACACAAAACACTCCCCGATCATCACCCAGATTACCCCCTGCACCCCCAGTCTGTGTCACCGATTGCAGTGGTCATTTTTTTTTTTACTGATCACTGCATTTAGTGTCATTTGTGACTGCAAAAACGGGATATTACCATTAGGTCCCTTTAGGTCCAGGGTACCCCCCTAACCTAATAAAGGTCTAACCCCTTGATTACCCCCCAGGTAACTCTTTTACCCTCTTTCACCAGTGTCACTAAGCAATCTTTTTTTCTGATCGCCGTATTAGTGTCGCTGGTGACGCTAGGTAGCCAGTTAATTATTTAGGTTCACCGTCAGGTTTTTATAGCGTCGGGTACCCCCATATATTACCTAATAAAGGTTTTAACCCCCTAATTGCCCCCTAGTTAACCCTTTCACCAGTGATCACTGTATAAGTGTCGCTAGTTAGCCAGTTGGCTATTTAGGTTCACCTCCAGGTACGGGTGAAGCTGGTTAGTTAGTTTGCTTTTCATAGCGTCAGGGCACCCGTTATTTATTACCCAATAATGGTTTAACCCCCTGATCACCTGGCGGTGATATCGATTAGGTTTTAGCGTCAGATAGGGTCTGTGTCACCCCAGGCAGTGTCAGGTTAGTGCCAGTAGCGCTAACACCCACGCATGCAGCATATACCTCCCTTACTGGTATAGTATCTGAACAGATCAATATCTGATCTGATCAGATTTACTGTATACTAGCATCCCCAGCAGTTTAGGATTCCCAAAAACGCATTGTTAGCTGGATCAGCCCAGATACCTGCTAACCCCTTGAGTTTTGCCCCTCTACCCAGCCCAGCCCAGCCCATCCAAGTGCAGTATCAATCGATCACTGTCACTTACAAAACACTAAACACATAACTGCAGGGTTCACAGAATCAGGCCTGATCCCTTCGATCACTAACAGTTTTTTTGGTAGCGTTTGACTCAGTCACTGACAGTCAGGTGCTTTTTTACCTGTGAATCTTACTAGCTGTACCAATAAATTTAGAGCCCAAAATGGCAAATCGAAGGTACACTAGTAAAGAGCCATACACGTTTCTGAGCATGACAGATAGTAAAGAGGAGGTCATGCATCTGTCAGATTCAGGCTCAGAATACAATCCTGTAGACGACAGCAGCTCCATGACAGATAGCTCTGACAACGAAGTTGTTCTGTTGTTGAGGTGCAAGAACCGCAGGTATCTTGTATGGAGCAGAGAAGTACTAGTGCCGCTCATTCTTCTGGTAAACTGGCAAGCACCAGCGGCCTAGTACACCCTGGTCGTACATCCAGCACTGTAATAACACTTGGTGATGTGGTGAGTCCCATAAGTGCAGTTTAATCTGGTGAGGTGGCAAGCACAAGTGTCCCGCTGCAATCAAGAAGAAGATAAAGGCAGGCCTGATATCCTGGCACCGTCTATCACGCAGCTTATAAACCAGTCTTTCAAGGAAGGCATAGTGCCCGCCCAGCTGAAACAAGGCATAATCAAACATTTTAAAGAAACCCACCCTCGACCCCAAAGACCCAAAACACTGTCGTCCCATAACAGGCCTAAACGTCTTCTTCAAGGTAATGGAGAAAGTAGTGGTACAACAGCTGCAACAGCATCTAGATACCCATAATTTGCTTGATCCATTGCAATCGGGTTTCCGTCCCGGGCACGGGACAGAGACAGCACTGCTCAAAAAAACGCTCTCGAGGCCGCAGACGAAGGAGAATCTTGTCTTCTAGTACTGCTGGACCTAAGCGCAGCTTTTGACACGGTAGATCACAAACTATTACTGACTCGGCTAGCTGAAGTAGCCAGAGTCGCGGAATGTGATCTACCCTGGTTCTCCTGCTTTTTGGAAAACCGATCACAAATAGTGAAATTGGGCCCTTTTAACTTCTGAAAAATGCACGGTGTCATGTAAAGTCCCTCAAGGATCCCCCTTGTCGCAGGTGCTGTTCAATATCTATCTCCGCCCTCTCTTTGAAATCATCAGCAGCCAAAAGTTACTCTACCACTCTTATGCGGATGACACACAATTGTATTTTCGCATCTGCAACACAAAGGATCATCATCTTGGTCTAGAGAAATGCCTCTCTTTGATAGAAAACTGGATGACAAAGAGTTATCTCAAACTCAATGGTTCGAAAACAGAACTTCTCCTGTTTGACGCCAAGCGTAAAAATCAATTGGCAACAACTAGGACACCTCCGCCCATTCTGGTCAAAATCATCACCCCTAGCACCAAAGTCAAAAGTCTCAGAGTCATCTTTGACACCTACATGACAATGGATGCACAAATAGAGTCAGTAGTCAGCGAATATCACCATCTGCTACGCCTACTACCCAAACTAATTTGTATGCTGGTCAATACATCGCCGCTAGTCCTCAGTCCTCCCTTGCCAGAGAATTGAAACCAATTACGGTTTCTGAATTTAAGACCTTTCTGGGCCTTTCCCTCGACATGGGCATAGGTAAATTGAGTGAGCTGAGGTTATATCGGTCCACTAACCCAGCTTACCATGTGCCTGTGTTCTCTGCCTCCATGACCAGGTACAAGCAGATCTTGCGGTTTATGCATTTCAACAACAATGAACTTTGTCGTCCTCGTGGAGACCCTGAATTAGACCAGTTCTACAAAATTTGGCCCCTCATAAACCACTTCAACAAATGTTTTCAGCCTTGTATACTCCCCATCAAGTTGTCTGCATTTACATTTCTGCCCGCTTGTCTTTCAAACAGTACCTTCCCAGCAAGCGTGCCAGATATGGAGTCAAGATGTATAAGCTCTGTTACAGGGCCACAGGCTATACATATAGTTTTATGGTTTATGAGGGAAAAGATAGTCACGTAGAGCCGGAGAACTGCCCAGATTACATAGGGGGCGCTGGCAAGATAGTGTGGAACTTGGTGTCACCCTTATTCGGAAAGGAGTACCACTTTATGTGGACAATTATTACACAAGTGTGCCACTTTTTAGTCACTTGTTAAATCATCAAATTGGCGAATGTGGCACTGTGCGACCTAATCACGGGGGTTACACCTGTGGCTTGTAGATTCCCGTCTTAGGCTGGGGGAGAGAGCCTGCTCAAGGTGTAATAATTTGCTCGCTGTGAAGTGGAGGCATAATAAGAATGTTTTCGTTCTTTCCTCCCTTCATGCAGACACGACAGTCCAAATTCGTACAGCGACTGTTGTTGTGGAGAAACCACTCTGTGTACTCGAATATAACCTTAACATGGGAGGACCTCAACAACCAGTTGCTGGCACCAAATCTAGTTGCCCGTAACGCCAGACACTGGTACAAAAAAGTGTCTGTATATTTATTTCAATTGGATTTACTGAATGCTTTTGTGCTATACAAAGCTTTAGGACGGACTAGGGGGCAGAGGACAAGGGGGCACTCTTTACGTTTAGAGGAAAAATTTCATCTCCAAATGTGGAAAGGTTTCTTCACAGTAAGAGCTGTGAAAATGTGGAATAGACTCCCTGCAGAGATGTAATAATGTAATTAATACTGTCTGAGCCTACCTCAGACAAATTATTAGCTTTAAAGTAGTTATAAACTACTCACCTACTGGCATATACTGTACAGTGCAGAGGTCAAGAGTATGTAATGTACAGAATTCAGAAGTATGTAACCTACAACAGTAAGGGGTGTAAACAATACAGGAGACAGTACAGAGTATTGGGGTCAGAAGAATGTAAAGTACACCCAGGGTCTGCAACCCTTTGATTGTGAACTTCTAGTTGATTGCAGCCAGGTGACTGGTAGAACACGCCTGAGCTTGCTAATCTGCCATTTACAGAGCAATTACGAGTGGGGCCTGCATCCGGGGAGTGAACAGATGGCTGCATTTGCCAACACTACTTCTCTAGTTTTGTTGGAAGGCCCCAGTGGAGTGATAAGAGCGATATCTTTATCCTAATTGAATGCTTTGTCTTTGCTTTGGTTATCCCATGAAGGGGATCTGTACCCAAGTGCCTGTTTACTTTCCCCCATTGTGGGGGCTCAGTTTTTCTAAACGCATAACATTTTTATAAAAATATTGGAATCTAAAATAGCTGAAGGTTGCTAAGCGATCAGCAACTGTATGGGTCTGAAGTGTGTAATGTACAGCAAAGCTATGTACAACATAGCTTATATACCATAGGTATCAGGAGTATGTGTGCAGCATACAACATAGTATCCAGGGAGCAAGGGTTTAGAACAATGTATTGTACACCAGAACTTACAGAGTTCAGGGGTCAGGAGACAGTTTAACATAGTGTACAAAGTGCAGGGACTAAGAGTATGGAGATAAATAAATGCCATATTGCTTGTCAATAGGAAAAATACCCAGTTACAGTGGCGGTCAATGGGGGAAGATGGAAGCAGACAATTTCCCATTTTTATTGATTCAAAAATTCACCATTACATTGGTGGTTAGTGGGAAGAATGTTCCACTTACATTATTGGTCAGTGGGAAGAATGTTTCCCTTACATTATTGGTCAGTGGGAAGAATCTCAATTACATTTGTGGTCATTGGGAGGAAAAAAAATGATCTCTTGCATTGCTGCTTAGTGGCAGAAAGAATGCCCTGGTATTGGTGTTGGTGGCAGGAAATATGCCCCAGCTTTAATGGTAGTGTGATTTAAATTTCCCCAGCATTCGAGTTAGCAGCAAGGTAAATTCCCCAGCAATGGTGTTAGTGGAAGGAAGAATGCTCCAGCATTAATGTTAGTAGCAGGAAGAGTGCCACAGTATTGGTGTTAACAGGAGGGTCGATGCTCAAGCATTTGTGATAGTGGGAGAATAAATGTTCCAACATTTCTGTTAATAGGGGGGAAGGGGGGGGGGATTTTCCATACAGTAGCTGGTTTTACTGGGAGTGTAGGTGCTTCAGCATTGCTGTTAATGGGAGGAAGAACGCTCCAACTTTTGGGATAGTAGGAAGAAGCATTGGGGTAAAGGGTTGAAGAATGTCCCAGCATTGATGTTAGAGGGACAGAGAATACCCCAGAACTGCTGGTTCCTCAGCGTGCCACTGCATCCCAGTAATCGGATAATCAAAGTTTCTTTCTTGTGGTACTTTTTGTGAAAGTGGTGACACAAGCAGAGAGGGCATGCTTTAGATGCCAATGATAAGGCTACAGGTTTTAGCAATGTCCTGTCAGTATTAAAAGAAAGTGTGGTTTTGCATATATTGATGCTAGTATTCCTTGTAATGCAATGGTGAAAGCCAGTATTTTTTGGGTTCATTGGGATCATTGAACTGTTTTTGCACTGTAACACAATCTACTTGTAGGTTGACCTGCAACCTATGTACTGTAATGACATGGATGTACTCGGAAGTTAATTACAAAGTGTTAAATCTATACATGGAATATGAACTTTATACTAAGCACTGTGGTAAATAAAGTCCTACAAATATAACATGCACTACTACACTTGTATCTGTGTCACTATACTGCCATTGACATAAGAAAGTGAATAATGATTACCATGATTATCAGTTCTTGTCAATCAAGTAAAGCATATTTATGAAAGGAGGGGTATTTTCTAATATTGGCTACAACCTTGTTCACATGGAAAATTCCCACTATGCTTGTAAAGAGCTAAAGTAATTTATTTTTTTGTCTTTTAGTTGAACTTAAAGGACATGTGTTTTTTTTTAAACTTATGTTACACTAATTATTTATGATAATTTATGTAACTGTAAGCTGTAACTATGAAAATGCGAGGAAAGACTATTTAATCCTATAGAGATCTTATTAGTGAACTATTCTTCTTAAAAAAATAGACAGATTGGTAATTTTGTTGATATACCTATTTAAAATTCATTTTATAAAGCGCCGCATAAACTCTTGACAATATATTAAATCCTAATAGTACTAATAAATATGCATTAATGTGACATAAGAGAGAAGTGTACACATCGTATCTCTGTCTTTAACAAAAGCATTTGACAAGGAAATTATTATCTGACTGTGCATGCCTAATTATTTTAGCTGGTTTGTGTACAGCAAAAATAAAAAATATTGCAAACAAAGCCACATTCGTTGAGTGTTTTCCCTTAAAAGACATTTACAATACCCTCATTGACTAGTTTGTTGGCAATAAAACCTGCTGGCAGCAAGTTAAATGTATTCTTTTGAATTCCTGAGCTTTTTATGTCTAGGTCCTTCATTTTACACCAATATTTGCCAAAAATAAAAACACAGACTAATGTGATCCATGTGTTAAAAAGTGAATACAAGTAATTTGTACAAAATTCCATGTTTGTGCTGCATTCCTAAACTCACAGGATACCTGGGGGCTTTACACTGCTTTAAAAACAATACATTGTATGAGCTCCCAATGCCAAATCTGTCCTTGTATATAGAAAATGATTGTAACCTTCAGCCTATGGAAAATTTAATGATTTAGGTAAGTAAACAACTAAATTCTCCCAGTGGGCATTTCACAGCTATGGACCCAAAGTTTCTTTGGAAAAAACGGACATCTACTAGATATAACGCACAAATAAAATGATAAAGAACTCTGTTATGAAGAGCTTTACCTAGATGGGGATGAAGTTGGCATAATTATCTAAATTATAATTACCTCCATTTTCCCATTTCAGAGATGCTTTGCCTGTCTGCATAGGGCAGTGTTTCTCAACTCCAGTCCTCAAGGCCCCCCCAACAGGTCAGGTTTTCCATTATTTTGCACAGGTGATTTGATCAGTTTCACTGCCTTAGTAATTCCCACAGCCTTTTCATCTGAGGGAAATCCTGAAAACATGACCTGTTGGGGGGGCTTGAGGACTGGAGTTGAGAAACACTGGCATAGGGGCACACTGAAGGAAAAAACATGCTGGATGTATGCATCATAACACCTTCTTCCTGTAGTTACCATGTCTTATCAGCTGATATACCTAAAGGGGTTGTAAGGGTTCATTTTTTATTTTCTAAATAGGTTCGTTTTAACTAGTGCATTGTTGTGGTTCACTTACCTTTTCCTTCAATTTCCCTTCTTTTTTTCAGAATTATTTATTTTTTATTTTCTGTATATTTCTTTACATCACTTACATGTATACCAAACCTCCACCGGGGACACAATACATAACATTTATAAATACAAACAGAACAGATACAAAAAAAAGTGGAGGACAAAGGGAAAGGGATCCAGGTATCCCATGAAATAAAAAATATATAGGTGATAATTCTATAGGTTGATTGGTCATCTTCTTAACCCATGGTGCTATTTCTTCCCAAAATGGTCTGATCTTTATGCAAAACCACCAAATATGGAGGAATGTTCCCTTTTCTTTGCATCCCCTCCAGCAGCTTCCATCTGCTGTAGGGTATATTTGGGCTAATCGGGCTGGAGTCTGATACCATCTGACCATAAATTTATATGACATTTCTTGGATTTTGGAACTTATAGAGGTTGTATACGTTGATTCTATACATTTTTTAATTTGTACTGATGTGAATGTATGATTTAGCTCTTTTTCCCATTCCCTAATAAAATAAGGAATTGTATTTTTCTGTTCACTAAGAACCAACTTATACATTTGTGATAGCAGATGGTTAGGCTTCGACATTTTCGCACACATATTCTCAAATGTTGTAAGCGATCCTACTGTCCTTACTTTTGGTTTTAACTTATTGAAAAAGCCCGCCATTTGGTAGTATCTCCATTTAGCCATTTTCATATCCCCTTGAGATAATATTAATTCTGATAAGGGTATTAGAGTTCCTTGGGGTACATATCTTGAGCACATAGGGCTAGATTCAGGATGGAGAGCCTATCTTTATTTTGGCCTAACGTATCTCATTTACACTTTACATATGAAAGATATAAATGCTTTACGTATTTGTTTAAAGAAAACTTGTGGAATTGATATTGGTACAGTGTATAGAAGATAAATTATTCTAGGTATAATATTCATTTTGATTACGTTAACCCTCCCAAACCAGGTCAGGGAATGGCCTTTCCATCTCTGGAGATCCTTCACTATCTCTATCATTAACGATTCATAATTACGCTCGTACAAAAGTTTTGTATTCGCTGTAATATGTACTCCTAGATAATGTAGTGATTCCTCTTCCCAGATGAACGGAAGGCTATTCTTCAGAGATGTGGCCATTGCAACTGGTACCTGGCTTGGTAGTACCACAGATTTATCAAAATTTATTTTAAAGTTAGACAATTCTCCATATTTCTGTACTTCCAGCATCAATGCAGGTATGGACTCTTGGGGTTTGGAGAGATAAAACAACAAGTCATATGCATATGCAGAGACCTTATGTACTCCTGAACCAATATCAACCCCAACTATTCCCTTATTTTCCCTTACTTTACAAAGAAAGTGTTCTAAAACTATTGCAAATAATAATGGGGAGAGGGGGCACCCCTGCCTAGTGCAGTTTCGAAAGTCCAACATTTTTTGAAAGGGTCCTGTTTACCTTGACACTAGCTCTAGGATTAGCATATAATGCTAATATCCATCCCATCATCCGCTCCCCAAGACCTATTCCTTTTAATACCTCTGTCATGAAATTTCAGTTTACTCTATCAAATGCCTTTTCAGCATCCATTGATAGTACTACTCTTGGTTTCTTATCTGGTCCATTCTGAATCCAGTGGAGTATATGAAGGGCTCAAATGGTTTTATCTTTAGTTTCCCGGTCCTTCATGAAGCCCGTCTGGTCGATATGGACTAACTGAGTCATGTGATCTTGTAATCTTTGTAGCCAGGATTTTTGCTAGGAGTTTGGTATCTGAATTCAAAAGGGGAATAGGTCTATAGTTTGCGTAAAATTGTGGGTCTTTCACTGGTTTTGGTATTACCGTCACATGTGCCACTAGGGCTTCTGGGGGCAGAGGGTTACTATCTGTTATTTTATTAAAATAATTACATAAAGGCATTGCTAAGATTTTACTATACTTCTTATAATATGCGTTGGTTAGGCTGTCTGGTCCTGGACTTTTCCCATTTGGCAGATTTTCTATTACCTTACTTATTTCCTCCGTGGTAATTGGCCCTTCTAATTTTTTTTTAATCCTTTGGGAAAGGGTTAGTAATTTAGATTCTTTGATATTTCTCTATCTCTTCCATCCCTCTCCTACTTTCCCCCCCTCAGTGGGGTTTTTTGTATAGTATATAATTTTGTGTAAAAACTGTGGAATTCTGCTGCTATTGTTTTAGTATCCTCTATTTTTTTACCGTTTGCTGCTATTTTATGCACATGAGTAGTTTCTTGTTGTTTTTTTTATTTGATTTGCTAATCATCTACTACATTTATTTCCTTGTTCATAAAATTGATGGGCAAGGAATCTATATTTTTCTTTATTTCTTCTATCCAAGCATTCCGAAAGTTCTATCCTTAATATATCTAGTTGCCTAGCTTCTTCTGGGTCTAAGTTAATTTTATGCTTGGTCTCTCGAGCATGTATTTTTACCCAACAGCTCCTCTATTTCCTTCCTCTTTTCCCTTTTAGCTCGAATACCATGTGCTGTTAGGATCCTCTACTGACACACTTATGTGCTTCCCAAACTATTTGGTCAGATATTTCCCCATCTATATTATTCTTAAAGTATTCTACCAATTTGTATTGTATGTCCTACGCTATCTTTCTTTCATCCAGCAGTAATTCATTTAGGCGCCATGTCCTCTCCTGGCGGCCCCCTGGCACCAAATGAAACACTACTACCACTGGGGCATGGTTAGAGATTGTTATCAGTTCTATAGTGGCAGATTCCACACAGTCAAAATAATATTGATCTACCAAAATCAGGTCTAACCGAGAGTATACTTTATGAGTCTTTGAGTAATAGCTAAAATCTCTCTTCTCTTTATTTAGCACTCTCCAGCTTTTTATCAGATGCAGAGACCGAAGACGTTTTTTAATATGTTTAAGAGCTCTAAAAGACAATGGGGTTTTACCTGTACCTGTAGTGTCTAATTGGGGATTAAGAGTAATATTAAAGTCTCCTCCTAAAATTACAACCCCTTCCCTAAATTTTTCCAATAACCTTAAGGTTTTAATTAGGAAACAGGCTGTACCAGAATTAGGTGCGTAGATAGAAGCAAATGTATAACATCGTCCCTGCAACATTCCCTTAATGAAAAGAAACCGCCCCTCTGGGTCCGTCTGCACTGACTTGGGCACCAGTGGGCAAGTTCTTCCAAAGGCTATTGTTACCCCCTTTGCCCTTGCAATAGGGGATACTGCATGGAACCATTAATTGTATGGAAATAGAGGTAACTTAGATAATGATCCTGCCATAAAATGTGTCTCTTGCAGGAAGGCGACATCCAATGCCTGGTGTCGCAATTCCTGCCACAGACGACCCCTTTTTAGGGGGGAACACAACCCCCTCACATTATAAGTCACAATTTTTTATTGAAGTAGCCATTACTATCTAAAAAAAAAATCTCTTGTATCTCTTGCCATATATCTCCTTTTCTCCTCTCTCTCAATAGACCCAAAATGTATCTTACTACAATATAACCTAACATTCTACTATATAACATAACATATAACAACTAAAGGGGGGATAGGTCCGTGGGGATACTCCTTATCCCCACTCTTTCCCGAACCACCCCGCCTATCTGCTTCCGTGCAGATTAACCAGTCCCTTTTCCAGGACCTACCTAATGGGAAAAGATAAAACAAAATCCCCACAAAACAAAAAAAAAGGACAAAATACAAAATGAACAATAATAAATAATAATTTACCATCTTCTATTCCCCGGGCTTCATTTGTATCATATTCAGAGCTTATACTTTATATAAATCGCTTATATAAAACAAAAATAGTTTGAGACCCCTTAATCAGTTACATAAACGATCAAGCTGTTTCAGCACTCTCCCTTCACTTCTTCTCTCACTTTTCTTTCTCCTTTTTTTCCTTCCCTTTTTTTTTCTTTTTCCCTTTATTCTATCCATTTTCTCTTCTCCTTTTTTCACCTTTTTCTTTCTTCCCCTTCATCTTCTTACCATTTCCCTTCTAAATGTTTTTTTTTCTTTGTTTTCTTTGTCTGAATTTCTCACTTCCTGTTCCTCCTCAGTAAGGTGTTCAGTAAGCTGTTCTAAATGACTTTCCACCGCTCCGATGATGGTGGAAAGCTTACAGGAAGTGGAAGTGAGGAATTCAAACAAAGAAAAACAACATTTAGAAGGGAAATCAAAGGAAAAGGTATGTGACCCAACAATGCACTAGCTTAAAGGAACCAATTTAGAAAATAAAAGACGAACCTTTACAACCCCTTTAAAACTGAGTTCTACCCAAAAATGGAACTTCTGCTTTAAGCACTCCTCGCCCCCTTACATGCCACATTTGGCATGTCATTTTTTGGGGGGGGGGGGTGGGGCTTCCTGTCCCACTTCCTACTTCCACCTACGGGCTGCCTAGGTGACTCCTGCACTGCCCCTTTGTGGCCCCTCCCTCTAGGCGATCTCCTGGGACACGTGACAGGTCCCAGGAGATCACATGTCCACTCTGGGAGCACAGCGCAACTCGAGCATGCACAGTGCGTGCCCGACCATGAAGCCGCAAGCTGTCACGGCCGGGTTCCCAGAGTGGCAATGGAGGCGCAGAGGAGAGGCGTGGGGAGAGGAGCGACACTCCAGACGGCTGCATCGCTGGACCATGGGACAGGTAAGTGTCTGTTTATTAAAAGTAATAAACATTAAAAGGCTGGAACTCTGCAGTAATAATTGTCACCAAAAAACTTTCATTATGCCCATTCATGTTGTCAAAAGTTTACCTTAGTAGGCAATCTCTTTTATTGCAAGACAAACTGTTTTAAATTATAAAGACAAAGTGGAGTTGGGGTTAGAACCACTGTCAGGTTTCTATTGCTGTCTGTGTCCCTGTCAGGGAGATTCACTCTCTCTATTTATCCTGTTTACTATCAAAAGTAAAAGAAAATCCAATATTTTGGGCTGTCTCCAGATCAGTAATATGGGGGAAATCTTTCAATGGAGACACTAGTTCTGGTGGCCCTGGTGACAACTAGGGATTCCCTCACTTTGGAGGAATTTTCTCTCAATTCCTGTTTTGGCTATGGGACAGAATGTGAAGAAAAATCTTCCCAATGGGACACAGATGGCAAAAAACTGACAGCGGTTATAATTCTCTCTTACTCTATCCAAAATTACCTTTAGTTCTACTGTAATGTAAAATCAAGACAGCAACATACGATGTTCCTTTGCATGTGTACAGTGAGCATGCGATGGCTGAAATAGCTTTTTAATATTTCCTTGACAAATTAGATGTGTTGTATGGTGAAAGCTTTAGCTCTTAATAGCTCCTGGTTGTAAGTGTAGCAAGATGACAATGCTGGGACTTATCCTTCATGTGGGGCGTCTTTCTTGGTGTGAGAGCAGGAAGAAAAATCCTACGACAAATCCTATGACAAAAACAATCCTTGCAGTGGACTCCCTCACACTGCAAGGGTTAAATTCTCGTTTAGTCTAGGAGTAAGAAATGCTTACCTTATTTCTTGCTCCAGCAAGCTCCTTTGATCCATGCTACCAGTACTCCTCTTCCTAGCTGTGGTTGCATAATTGCCTCCACCACCTACAAATCAGGGTTAATAGCGCTGCATTGTACATGTTGATGCTGAAGCTCCACCCACGGGGAGTTAAGGAGCGTGCCAAAGGAGGCTGAAGTTAGGAGCCAGGTAAACGTTAATGCCTGAATAATGTATATAGTAAACAGAGTTCATCAGCACATAATGTACAAAGTGCAGGGGTCAAGCGTATCTACAGTTGTGCTCATAAGTTTACATACCCTGGCAGAATTTATGATTTCTTGGCCATTTTTCAGAGAATATGAATGATAACACAAAAACATTTCTTTCACTCATGGTTAGTGTTTGGTTGAAGACATTTATTATCAATCAACTGTGTTTACTCTTTTTAAATCATAATGAAAACAGAAACTAACCAAATGACCCTGATCAATAGTTTACATACCCCAGTTCCTAATACCGTGTATTGCCCCCTTTAACATCAATAACAGCTTGAAGTCTTTTGTGGTATTTGTGGGTGAGGCTCTTTATCTTCTCAGATGGTAAAGCTGCCCATTCCTCTTGGCAAAAAGCCTCCAGTTCCTGTAAATTCTTGGTTGTCTAGCAGGAACTGCACGTTTGAGATCTCCCCAGTGTTTTGGATCATTTTCATGTTGGAATGCCCAAGTATGTCCCATGTTTTCTGGCAGGTGAATGCAAATGTTCCTCCAGTATTTTTTGATAACATACTGCATTCATCTTGCCATCAATTTTGACCAAATTTCCTGTGTCTTTTTTAGCTCACACATCCCCAAAACATCAGTGATCCACCTCCGTGTTTCACAGTAGGAATGATGTACTTTTCATTATAGGCCTTGTTGACTACTCTCCAAACAGCCACACCACATGTTTTCAGAGTCCTGAAGGTATTTGTGGGTTTTTCTTTGCATCTTGAACAATTTTCCTGGCAGTTGTGGCTGAAATTTTAGTTGGTCTACTTGACTGTGGTTTGGTTTCAACAGAACCCCTAATTTTCCACTTTTTGATTAGAGTTTGAACACTGCTGATTGTCATTCTTAATTACTTGGATATCTTTTTATATCCCTTTCCTGTTTTATACAGTTCGACTACCCTTTCTCGCGAATCCTTTGACAATTCTTTTGCTTTCCAGAGGACTTAGAATCCACGTCAGTGCAGCACTGGATGAAAGATGCAAGGGTCTGTCAGGAGATCAGAAACTCATTGACCTTTTACGTACACTAATTACAAGCAAACAGATCACAGGTGAGGATGGTTACCTTTAACCGCTTAAGACCCGGACCATTATGCAGGTAAAGGACCTGGCCAGTTTTTGCGATTTGGCACTGCGTCTCTTTAACTGACAATTGTGCGGGCATGCGATGTGGCTCCCAAACAAAATTGGCATATTTTTTCCCACAAATAGCGCTTTCTTTTGGTGGTGTTTGATCACCTCTGCGGTTTTTATTTTTTGCGCTATAAACAAAAATAGAGCGACAAATTTGAAAAAAATGCAATATTTTTTACTTTTTGCTATAATTAATATCCCCCAAAAATATACATATAAAAAAAATATGTTTTCCTCAGTTTAGGCCAATATGTATTCTTCTACATATTTTTGGTAAAAAAATCGCAATAAGCGTTTATTGATTGATTTGCGCAAAAGTTATAGCGTTTACAAAATAGGGGATAGTTTTATGGCATTTTTATTAATATATATTTTTTTTTTAGTAATGGTGGCGATCAGTGATTTTTTTCCGTAACTGCGACATTATGGCGGACACATCGGACACTTTTGACACATTTTTGGGACCATTGTCATTTTCACAGTAAAAAGTGCTATAAAAATGCACTGATTACTGTGAAAATGACAGTGGCAGTGAAGGGGTTAATCACTAGGGGCGCTAAGGGGTTAAGTGTGCCATAAGAGAGTGGTTCTTACTGTAGGGGGGCATGGCTGTAGGTGTGACGTCACTGATCATCGTTCCCTATATCAGGGAACAGACGATCAGTGACACTGCCACACAGAAGAATGGGGAAGGTGTGTTTACACACACCTCTCCCCGTTCTTCAGCTCCTGTGACCCGATCGCGGGACACCGGCGGCGATCGCATCCGCGGGCCCGGTCACGGAGCTTCGGAGTGGGTCGGGAGCGCGCGTCACCCATGGCTGGACTTAAAGGCAACGTACCTGTACGTGCCTGTGCCCAGCCGTACAATTCTGCTGACGTATATCAGCGTTAGGCGGTCCTTAAGTGGTTAATAGCCAATCAAACCCCTTTGTGTCAAATTGTGTGCATGTTATCAGGCAAAAATACCAGGCAAAAATACCAGAGTATGTAATCTTTTGATCAGGGTCATTTGGGTAGTTTCTGTTTTCATTATGATTTAACCACTTAAGGACCCTGCACTGTATATATATATGTCCTTTTTTTAAAGATGGATATCTCGGTAACGGCAGCAGCTGCTGCCACAACCGAGGTATCCATATTTAGTGCTAAGGGTCCTGTAAACGATAAAGGCGGTCTCCGCAGCGGATTTACAAGATTGGCGTTATCGTGGCGGGAGTGGGCCCCCCTCCCACCGCTCTCCCACGCCCTCCGCCGCTTACCGGAGCCGTCGGTAGCGGCAATGGCGATCGGGTCCGCTCGGCTGCTATGTGGGGATGCGAGTGAGGCCAACATGGCCCCCACCCATCCCCGTAGCTCTGCTGGGCAGAAGTGACGTAAAACGTCAGTCACGCCCAGCACCTTAACCACTTAAGACCCGGACCAATACGCTGGCAAATGACCCAAGGGGTTTTTGCGATTCGGCACTGCGTCGCTTTAACAGACAATTGCGCGGTCGTGCGACGTGGCTCCCAAACAAAATTTGCGTCCTTTTTTTTCCCACAAATAGAGCTTTCTTTTGGTGGTATTTGATTACCTCTGCGGTTTTTATTTTTTGCGCTATAAACAAAAATAGAGCGACAATTTAAAAAAAAATGCAATATTTTTTACTTTTTGCTATAATAAATATCCCCCAAAAATATATAAAAAAACATTTTTTTTCCTCAGTTTAGGTCGATACGTATTCTTCTACATATTTTTGGTAAAAAAAATCGCAATAAGCGTTTATCGGTTGGTTTTCGCAAAATTTATAGCGTTTACAAAATAAGGGATAGTTTTATTGCATTTTTATTAATTATTTTTTTTTTACTACTAATAGCGGCGATCAGCGATTTTTTTTCGTGACTGCGACAATATGGCGGACACTTCGGACAATTTTGACACATTTTTGGGACAATTGTCATTTTCACAGCAAAAAATGCATTTAAATTGCATTGTTTACTGTGGAAATGACAGTTGCAGTTTGGGAGTTAACCACAGGTGGCGCTGTAGGGAATGTGTGCCCTAATGTGTTGTTTACAACTGTAGGGGGGTGTGGCTGTAGGTGTGACATCATCGATCGCGTCCCCCTATTACAGGGATGACGCGATCGATGCTCCGGCCACAGAGAAGCACGGGGAAGCCGTGTGTACACACGGCTCTCCCCGTTCTTCCGCTCCAGGGACGGATCGCCGCACTGCAGCGGCGATCGGGTCCGCGAATCCCGCGGTCCCGGTCCTGGAGCGACCCACGGCTGGGTACTAAAACCAACGTATATATACGTTGATGTGCCCAGCCGTGCCATTCTGCCGACGTAAATGTGCAGTAGGCGGTCCTTAAGTGGTTAAAGAAACTTTTTTTTTTGTCATTTGAAATAATGACAGTTTCAATTTTTTTTTTTTTTGTATTTTGTCTTTTTGACCCCAGATCTCATATTTAAGAGGACCTGTCATGCTTTTTTCTATTACAGGTGATGTTTACATTCCTTGTAATAGGAATGAAAGTGATCCAAATAAAAATAAATAAAAATAAATAAGATAACAAAAACATTTTTTTTTAAAGCGCCCTGTCCTGACGAGCTCGTGCGCAGAAGCGAACGCATACTTGAGTAGCGCCCGCATATGAAAATGGTGTTCAAACTACACAAGTGAGGTATCACCGCGATCGTTAGAGTGAGAGCAATAATTCTAGCCCTAGACCTCCTCTGTAACTCAAAAGATGCAACCTATAGAATTTTTTAAACGTCGCCTATTGAGATTTTTAAGGGTAAAAGTTTGACGCCATGCTACGAGCGGGCACAATTTTTAAGCGTGACATGTTGGGTATCATTTTACTCAACGTAACATTATCTTTCACAATACAGTATATAAAAAAATTGGGCCAAATTTATTGTTGTCTTATTCTTTAATTCTAAAAAGTAATTTTTTTCCAAAAAAAAAAGTGTGCTTGTAAGACCGCTGTGCAAATACAGTGTGTCAAAAAGTATTGAAATGACCACTATTTTATTCTCTAGGGTGTTAGAAAAAAAAATATAATGTTTGGGGGTTAGTAATTTTCTAGCAGAAAAAAACTGTTTTAGTCTTGCAAACACCAAATCTGAAACACACTTAAGGTCCTTAAGTGGTTAAAAAGAGTACAGTTGATTGATAATAAATGGCTTTGGCTAAACACTAAACATGAGTAAAAGAAAAGTTTTTGTGTTATCTTTCATATTCTCTGAAAAATGGCCAAGAAATTAGACATGTGCGGTTCGTTAGAATAGTACTAAATTTAACCACTTGCTTACTGGGCACATAAACCCCCTTCGTGCCCAGGCGGAATTTCAGCTTCCGGCACTGCGTCGCTTTAACTGACAATTGCGCGGTCGTGCGACGTGGCACCCAAACAAAATTGGCGTCCTTTTTTTCCCCACAAATAGAGCTTTCTTTTGGTGGTATTTGATCGCCCGTGTGGTTTTAATTTTTTGCGTTATAATAAAAAAAAGAGCGACAATTTAAAAATATATATATATTTTTTACTTGTTGCTATAATAAATATCCCATTTTTTTTTTTTTTCTCAGTTAAGGTCGATACGTATTCTTCTACGTATTTTTGTAAAAAAAAAAAAAAAAAAAAATCACAATAAGTGACTGCTTTGCGCAAAAGTTATAGCACCTACAAAATAGGGGACATAATTATGATTTTTTTTTTTATTCATTTTTTTTACTAGTAATGGCGGCGATCTGCGATTTTTATTGGGACTGCGATATTGCGACGGACACATCGGACACTTTTGACACATTTTTGGCACAATTCACATTTATACAGCGACCAGTCCTATAAAAATGCACTAATTACTGTATAAATGTGACTGGCATTGAAGGGGTTAACACTAGGTGGTGAGGTAGAGGTTAAATGTATTGCCTGGGTGTGTTCTAACTGTGTGGGGGGAGGGGGTGACTGGGGGAGGTGACCGATGCTGTCCGATGCTGTCTCCCTCAAATACAGATTTACCTCCAGTACAGATTTCCGGCAATACAGCTCTCCTCCAGTACAGATTCCCCCGCAATACAGCTCTCTCCACTATAGATCTCATCAATATAGATCATACCCATAAAAGCTTTTCCCTGTACAAATCTCCCCTGGTACAGATCTTCCCTAGTGCAGCTGTCCCTCAGTACAGCTCTGTCCAATACACCCAGTACATATCTTCCCTCAGTATAGATCATTGACTAATACATACAGTATCCCCCAGTACAGATCCTCTCAATACAGATCTCCTCCAGTACTGCACTGCCACAATTACAGCTCTTCTACAGTACAGCTCTCCAACAGTACAGATCCCTCACTAGTACAGGTCTTCCCAGAACAGCTTTCCCAGTACAGATCTACCTCCATATCCCTGCTAGTATAGCTCTCCTTTCTAGAAAACACACCAGACCAGACAGCTCAGAGTGAGGAGGCCTTCCCTCAGCTAAGTTCCTTCAAAAACTGTGCAAATGAACTTTTAATAATTAAAAAAACTGATCTTGCTTTGAAGGCAAAGTGTGGTCACACCAAATATTGCTTTTATTTTAGTTTCTCTTCTGTTCATTTACTTTCCATCTTGTTAATTAATAAAAAATAAACTATTAACACTTCTATTTTTCAAAGCAGTCTTAATTTACAGCATGTTTCACCCCAGAGTGAGTGAGTGAGTGAAAAACTTATATAGCGCAGCACATGCGAACTTAATCGCCTCTGGGCGCTCGTTGTTCCTTTCTCCTTTGATACCAAAAGAGATGAGTTTTGATCTCTCTTCTGAAGGCTAAGTGGTTCTCCTCCAACCGAATGCTGGTTGGTAAAGCATTCCATAGTCTGGGACCTTGGACCGCAAATCTTCTTTCTCCTTTGGACTTGTATCTGGCTTTGGGTATCTGGAGCAGAGTTTGGTTGGTGGATCGCAGAACGCGATTGGAATTGTGATCTTTTATTTTTTCGCATAAATATTGGGGGGCATTCTTATGGATGCACTTATGCGTCAGACAGAGTGCTTTAAAAACAATTCTGTCTTTTACTGGCAACCAGTGAAGGGTTCTCAGCGAAGGTGAGATTGATTCCTAGGGTTTATTTCCAGTCACAAGTCTGGCGGCCGTATTTTGAACGACTTGCAGGCAAGAGATTTGGTACTTAGGGAGTCCAAGATAGAGGGAGATGGCATAGTCCAATCTGGAGTTAACAATTGTTCCCACCACGACTGCTATGTCTTCTTTAGGAATAAAAGGAATAAGCCTGCGTAGTAGGCGCAGCAGATGGTGAGATCCGCTGACTACTGACCCTATTTGTGCATCCATTGTCATGTAGGTGTCAAAGATGACCCGGAGACTTTTGACTTCGGAGCTAGGGGTGATGATTTCACCCAGAATGGGCAGGGTGTCCAAGTTGTTGCAAGTTGATTCTTGCGACTGGCGTGAAACATGAGGAGTTCTGTTTTCGCACCGTTGAGTTTAAGTTAACTCTTTGTCATTCAGTTTTCTATCAAAGAGAGAGATTTCTCTAAACTGAGATGATGATCCTTTTTGTTGCAAATGCGAAAATACAGTTGCGTGTCGTCTGCATATGAGTGATAAAGTAGTTTTTGCCTACTGATGATTTCAAAGAGAGGGCGGAGATAGATGTTGAACAGCACCGGCAACAGAGGGGATCCTTGAGGGACTCAGCATGACACCGTGTGTTTTTCAGAAGTGAAAGGTCCCAATTTCACTATTTGTGGTTTTCCAAAAAAGAGGAGAACCATGATAGATCACCTTCTGCGACTTTGGCTACTTCAGCTAGCCTAGTCAGTAATAGTTTGTGGTCTACAGTGTCGAAAGCTGCGCTTAGGTCCAACAGAACTAGAATAGAAGATTCTCCTTCGTCTACGGCCTCAAGAATGTCATCCTATATTTTGAGCAATGCTGTTTCTGTCCCGTGCCCGGGACGGAAATCCAATTGAAATGGATCGAGTAGTTTGTGGGCATCTAGATGCTGTTGCAACTGTTGTACCACTGCTTTCTCCAATACCTTGGAGAGGACGTTAAGGCCTGTTATGGGGCGACGGTGAGTTGGGTCTTTGGGGTCAAGGGTAGGTTTCTTCAAGATGGGTTTAATTATGCCCTGTTTCAACTGGGAGGGCACTAAACCTTCCTTGAAGGACTGGTTTATAAGCCGCGTGATAGGAGGTGCAAGAATACCGGCACATTCCTTCAGCAGTTTGGTGGGGATGATATCATTAGGCGCTGTGCTATTTCACAGAGTACCTATGATATTTTTGGTGGCATCGGTGGAGATGGGTTTAAGGGTGAACTTTGTTGAATGCAGTGAATTTGTATGGATTTTGGGCGAATGATTGAGGAAGGGGGGTAAAGGGGGGTACTATTTTGCTGAATGCTTTCACAGATTCTTTCAATTTTGTTAATGAAATAATCTGATAGTTCATTGCAAAATTCTTGGGTATCTGAATTAGGGGCTTCAAGACAGACCGGATTCATGATCTTGGTGACAATCTTGAAGAGTTTGCGGGGGCGGTTTAGGGCATTGGTGATGGCATTGGAAAAGTGTTTTTTTTTGGCTTTGAAAATTTCTTTGTGGTATTTTTTTATTACCTTGTAGATGGTATGGTTTTCCTCTGAAGAACTTATTTTCCAGGCGGCTTCTGCTCTTCTGCGCTCTTGCTTCAGCAACGACAGCTGGTCGGTAAACCAGCTGGCGTTGTTTTTTCGGATGCAAGTTTTGCGTTTGGGTGCTACTAAGTCCGCTGACTGTAGTAGAGCCGTGTTTATGGCATCCAGTGTTTCTGTGGCTGTTTGATGTGGTTTGATTGTTTTTATTTTTTCCCCTACAGTGGTTTTGAAGAGCTCTGAATAGAGCTTCTTTTGCGATCTAGTCCAGTGTGTTGTCACCGATTTTGAGGTTTTTGTTAGGGGGGCATTTATGGTGATTGTGAGTTTAATTGCATGGTGGTCTGTCCATGGCAACGGTTCATTTTTTTGAATGTTTATTTCCAGATCTTGTCTGAAAATTAGATTGAGCGTGTGACCGGAAGTATGTGTGGGCCCACATACTAGTTTCTGCAGACCTAATCTTTCCAGATGGTCAATGCAGGCGTCGGCAATGGGATCTTTTGAGGAGTTATCCCAGAGGTTGAAATCCCCGAGCAGCAAAAGGTGTTTGCTGTTTAGGGTGTAAGTGGACATGAACTCTGTCCAAGATGAGAGAATCTGCGATTTTGGACCCGGTGGTCTATAGCAGAGTAGAATATGGACGGTCTCCTGGGGGTTTATTTGTAGCTGCAGAGTGAGGGTTTCCATAAATGGAAGTGGATTTTGAAGGATTGGTTTGGTGATCGAGAGGTGAGTCTTATGGATCACTGCCAGGCCTCCTCCTCTTTGGCCCACTCTGTTTTCCATGATAATGCGATAATTTTCTGGCACCAGTTCTCCTAGAATGGTGTTACAGTCGGCTGTGAGACAGCTTTCTGTGATAAAGAGGCAGTCTAAATCGCATTGTAGGATGAAATCATGGATTTCTTGTTGGTGTTTTACTGCCGAATGCCGATCTTGTGTTAACCAAAGCGCATGATATGTTCCTAGGTTGCGATAAAGGCATGTCATTTTTGGCTGTGGATCGCCGATTGATTCTCAGGAGTCGCTAGTTTCTTAGCGTTTTTTTTGGTAATGGCTGGCAATGCTGAGGCGAACGGTTTTATGCCCCAAATGATTTTTGCAGGGTATCTAAGGATAGCCATAATTGCAGATAGGCTCGGGAGGCGGCGATTTTGATAGGGGGGTATTCGGTGAATGATGGGGAGGGTGGGCCTTTTTTTGATCCAGAGGAAGGCAAAAAAAAACCTTGGCCGTGCTGTGGAGGCAAGGGAAAAAAATTCCTTTCTGATCCCCCTTGGGGATCGGAGAATCCCTGGATCAAAAATGCTGAATGGTGGTAATCCCTAAATCCGAGTCTGTTTGGCTTTAGTGGGATTGGGGGGGAGTGTAAGCGAGATTCCCAGTTTTTTTGGGCTGGAGTAAGGTGGTGAAGGTTAAATCCCAACAATATCCCAATTGCTGGGGTGTAGCAGATTGGCCACTGTCCGAGAGTAGGCCCGAGCCGGGGTCTGTGCAGCTAGGTACGGGCGGTTTTAGGGCATATCGTGGCTCTGGGTGGTCTGTGGGAGGGTGGGCTTCCTCCTGGGAGAAGGGAGGGTTTGTAGAGTTTAGCAGGGGGGTTGTAGTGTCGCCCGGGCGGTGCGGCAGTAGGCCGCGGTTGAAGCCGCAGCCTTTCCTAACTGCAGTTGCCGCCGGTTTGTACGGGCGCTGATGAATTTGCGGCTGGCGCGAGTGGGGAGGTAGTGATGGCGGGTGGGAGTGTGAAGGGGGTGCTGGAGCTCCTCCGGAAGAAGTGGAGGATTTACAGAGTATAGAGGGTGGTTCAGAAAATAAAAGAAAAACTGTGCCACAAAAAATAAATAAAATTAAATTAAATTAATAAAAACAGTCAATAAAGCAGTTTTCATAAAACTTCAACACAATATAAGTCCAACATGTAATTCTGAATGCATCCAATGTTGTATATTCTGCATATATGAAGATATCCACAGTAGCACACCACCGCAGTGACAAACATTAGCCTGAGAGTGATCCCTTCACCGAAGTTAGAAATGGCTGCTTACCAGAAGCAAGCTCAAAAAGAGCAATTGGCTATAGCCCAGCCACGGCCTTCGTATCCACAAAACATTTGTTAGACACGTTCTCCCGGAACAAGCAGGAAGGGACACTGCAGTTTTCAGTCCACCAGGATATTATTTGGGCATAATTCACCATTCAACCACAGGGGGGTTTAAAACAGAAAACGCACCATAGTGAAATTCCGTATGAAAAATGTATTCAAACAAAACACATTCTACTTACAATATAAACGATAAAATCATGCATGTAAAAAGCCGGCCGGCAAGCGATAGGGAATCTCCCCACGTGGTGACGTCACTCAGCATCCCCCAGACGCGTTTCGTCATCAACGGACGTTTTCATTGGAAGAATCAGTAATCCATATAGTAACATCAATGATAATAATCCCCGGGTGCCAGGGACTGTATGATACAACAAGCCACCAAAGTGGGTTCCAGGAGCTCTGCCACGATGACAACAATTTGACAGCAGCCCCTTTTCTGGACAGTCCTCTGGTGGCGTTACAACTGGGGCCAGTTCCTATACAGAGTCAAACAGCCATGCAGGGAAGGGATCCAAAATATAATTTGAAAGATCACTTTATGTCATCAGTGTGACCTGTGTCAGCAAATCAATGTATCAGGAAGACTCGTCTGTGTGTGCCCCAGGGTCACAACACAGGTGATTCCAAACATGCAGCCAATGTAATTAGAACTATCTTCTGTGTAAATATGAACAAAGGGTCCAAGAAGCGATGGTTTAGTCCCCCACAAAGCCCTGATCTCAACATCACCTGGTTTGCCTGGTATTACACAGAGAGAGAAAAATTTGAGGTAACCTACAGCCACAGAAGATCTGTGCTTAGTTCTCCAAAATGTTTGCAACAACCTACCTGCCGAGTTCCTTAAAAAATGTGTGCAGGTGTACCTATAAGGCCACGTACACACGACCAAATGAATCTGCTCAAATCGGTCGGACAGACCGATTTGATCAGATTTGTCTGCTGGCTGTTTTGGTTTGATCGCTGTACACACGATCAAACCAAAATCCCTGCTGGCAGACAGCGCGCTGACGTGGCGGTGACGTTGATGCCGCCACGTCACCGCACCAGGAAGTAAAACACTTCCACGCATGCGTTGAATCCATTCGACGCATGTGCGGGGAGATATGTCTGCTGGTTAGCGTACTAACCAACAGACATATCGGTCCGACTGGTTCCCAGCAGACAGATTTTAAAGCATGCTTTAAAATCTGTCTGCTGGACAAATCCGTCTGCTCGCCCATACACACAATCGAATCTGTCTGCTGAGACGGTCTGTCAGACCGTTTTCAGCAGATAGATTTGATCGTGTGTACGCAGCCTAGGAATTGATGCTGGTTTGAAGGCAAAGGGTAGTGACGCCAAATTATTGATTTGATTTAGATTTTTATTCTGTTTGCTCACTTTGCATTTTTTAAATTGATAAAAATAAACAATGAAAAAAAAAAATATATATATATATATATATATATATATATATATATATATATATATATATTTGAAAGCATTCTAAATCCCTGTACACACAATCGGAATTGCCAATGGAAAAAATCTGATGGAAATTCCGACCGTGTGTATGCCCTATTGGATATTCCGATGAATGCCATCAGAGTTTAGATAGAGAACATGCTCTCTTTTACTCCGATGGAATTCCTTTGGAATTCCGATGTGATTTTGGTCGGGCAAAGGTCCGATCGTGTGTACGGGGCTTAAAGGTGTTGCAAAGGTTTGTTTTTTATTTTCTAAATAGGTTCCTTTAAGCTAGTGCATTGTTGGTTCACTTACCTTTTCCTTCAATTTCCCTTCTAAATGTTTTCTTTTTCTTTGTTTTCTTTGTCTGAATTTCTCACTTCCTGTTCCTCCTCAGTAAGATTTTCAGTAAGCTGTTCTGGCTGACTAACCACCGCTCGGATGATGGTGGAAAGCTTACTGAGGAGAAACAGGAAGTGAGATATTTCTGATAAAAAAAAAAAAACATTTAGAAGGGAAATCGAAGGAAAAGGTAAGTGAACCAACAATGCACTAGCTTAAAGGAACCTATTTAGAAAATAAAAAATAAACCTTTACAACCTCTTTAACTCTACAGCAATTCTACACACTTGCTTAAAACTTTTGGACAGTACTGTATAGAGTATATACTTTATTTATTTATTTTAAGCACAATTTGTTATATGTAATATGTGGAATTCATTTTTTCTGCTATGCTCTCAAATAGTTAATAAAATAGAGATGTTATTTTTCTGTTCTGATCCCTTGACGCTAGCAGGCACACAATCCATCTGGTTGACATGGGTGTATGTTTGAATATTTACAATGGTATGCCTTCCTGGAATGACAAACTTTATGTAAACAGAGGTCCTCTGTATTATCCGTAAATAATCAGCTGTCTAGGTAACAGCATCCTTTTCCCTCCTATTCATAGATATTCTGATTCTATTTCTGAAATATGAGTGACCTACAGTATGTTCAAATATATCTACGGAAATATACTATACATTTCTCAGGAATGTCCTTTACTGTGGGATTTTCTCATTACATAATAACCTAGGCTATTTCAGTCCTTTTAGTCACTATATCAAGCACATTTGTATTATTTTGTTGAGAAAAGGTAGCATACATTATAAGTTTAAGAAATAAATATGCAGGGCTATTGTTCAATTTATATAGAAGCATGTGTATGAAAAATGTGCTAACAGGGAAAACGTTCTGTTGCTGACAGCAGCCTATCACCTGTCATTTCTGCAATAGTGCTGAAAAGAAAACAAGGATTTTATAGGTAACAATTCATTTCATACTGTATAGAGGCCCATAAGACCCCTTTCACATTGGGGTGGTACAGGCTTTAGCAGTAACCACTAGCAGGGCCCTTTTAACACCCACTAGCGGCCGAAGAAATGGTTAATAGCGCCCATGTTGTGGCGCTGCCGAAGCACTTTGCATTCATTTCAATGGGCATGGCGTCTTGGGAGTGGTGTATACATCCATCCCGCACCGCCCCAGAGATGCTACTAGCAGGACTTTTTTTTCCCATCCTGCAAGCGCACTGCCCCAGTGTGAAAGCACTCAGACTTTCACACTGGTGTGACTTGAGAAGCACTTTTCAGGCGCTTTACATGCTATTTTTAGCGCTAAAACACATGAAAAGCGCCCCAGTGTGAAAGGGGTCTAAGGGTGGGTTCACAACTTTGTGCATACACTAACACACATTAAAACATTTTAACACATAACACCCAAACATATTGTAATGTCTTAGGCTGTGTACACACGACCAAATAAATCCGATCAAATCGGTCTGTCAGACCGATTTGATCGGATTTGTCTGCCGGCAGACAGCATGATGACGTAGCGGTGACCAGGGGCGGACTGACAACTCATGGGACCCCGGGCAAAAGAGGATTATGGGGCCCCCAGTCTTACAGATGGCCACCAAGCCAGGTGGCAGTACAGAGGCGGGGCAGCTAAAATCTTGGGATTTTCACATCAAAAGCATGTAGGTTTTGGACATAACAGGGACAGATGTAAAAAAAAAACACAGATTTTTACATACTGTCCCTGGTTTTAATGAGCCTGGCAACCCTGATGGGGCCCCCTAGTGGCATGGGGCCCTCGGGCAGTGCCCGAGTTCCTCAATGGTCAGTCCGCCCCTGGCGGTGACGTTGACGCCGCCACGTCACCGCACCAGGAAGTAAAACACTTCCGCGCATGCGTCAAATCCATTCGACGCATTTGCGGGCAGATATGTCTGCTGGTTGGCGTACTAACCAGCAGACATGTCGGACGAACGACAAACAGATAAATCAAGCGCTCTCCAAAGGAAGTAGATATAAATAAATATATATGTGGGGAAGGGTAAATGACAGATACTGAATCTGAGAGTGAGAATGAAACAAGGGCAGCACAGTTCCTTTCCACTGAAGGACAAAAGTTTATGAAATTATTCAGTCCATTGGATCAAGTTCATATATGACTAATGTAGTAGTAGTAGTACTCATGCTGTGAGGGCTGCCAGCTGCCAAGAAGAAGCAATTCTGAAACAATACAAGAAAAACAAAAAGCGGCGCCCTCTAAGCGTAGTAACTTTTTATTACTGTGACAAAACAAAACAATTCTTATGAGGATGCTACTCACAAGGCTGCAGGGTTCATGGGCATAAAAGGTGTCATCTGTGCCTGGCTTCCGGAGTGGGTGTGCTCAGCTGATGTTGGTAATCCTGTGATGGCTGAATGCTCTGGGTTCTCACTCTAAAGGAGAATGCTGTACAGTTCGTCAGCTGATCCAAAAGTCCATAGGTGTCCCTGAGTGTATTCCAGCGCTGGTCAGACAGGGAGCTGTATGGACGCGATGGGACAGCGTGATAGAACGCAGCCGTGGAGCGCAGGCAGCTGAGCGTCACTTCAGGGTTAGGTCACAGGGCGGTGCGCGCGTTCGAGGCATGCGTGCCTCTTCCTCAGGCTCCTGAGGAAGAGGCACGCATGCCTCGAACGCGCGAACCCTGCAGCCTTGTGAGTAGCATCCTCATAAGAATTGTTTTGTTTTGTCACAGTAATAAAAAGTTACTACGCTTAGAGGGCGCCACTTTTTGTTTTTCTTCTTTTCATGTCGGACGAACGGGTTCCCAGCAGACCGATTTTAAAGCATGCTTTAAAATCGGTCTGCTGGAAAAATCTGTCTGTCCGCCCGTACACACAATCGAATTTGTCTGCTGAAATGGTCCGTCGGACCGTTTCCAGCAGATGAATTTGATGGTGTGTACGCGGCCTTATATATGTGCATTGTCATTCATTCCTCCCTGCATATACTGGAAAAACAGATGCACCTGCACTATTGAGCACCTTAACATGCATGTGTGAATGCTCTGTGCATTGTAGAGTGTTGTGCTTCATTGCTGTGTCAAAAATAGTGCTAAGTGTTATTTTTGTTTAAAGTGAATGGGTTGTCTAAACACAATATGTGCCAATGCATTAAAATGTATGTATTTACAGGGGTGTAAAACTCAATTTCATTGTGGGAGCATCAGCATTATGATTGCCCTCAAAAGGGCTGGTTGTATCTGTAAGATTAGATGTCCAGCACATCCCCTCCCCTTACATTAGAAGTCAAGAGCCACCCCACCCTCAGAAGTTGAATCCCCCACTCTCCCTTAAATCACAGTGCACTCCCTTTCCTTATGCTGTTGCTGGGAAGAAGCAGGATGCATTGCTTGAAAGCAGAAAGTAAGGGTCTGGAGGAGGACCAGAGGAGGGCTGGAGCTCTCCTGCAGCTGCAGAAGATGTGCGAGGGCCACATGAAATGGCCTAGAGGGACGGATTTGGCCTGCGGGCCTTGTGTTTGACACCTGTGCATTAACCCATAAAAGTGTGACTGGGGCCTTCAAAGCTGATTACAGAACAACAAATCCCTCATTCTTATTATGGTCTTTCCACTGAGATGTATAAAGTTCAGACCCTAATCTATCCTTATTTTGATAGCACCAACATGCAAATTATCTACATAATGTAACAAGCCTTTTAAAGATTATAAATAGTGATGTGCAAATCTGTTCAATCTGTTCAAGTTTGATTCACATAGACCCGAACTTAGAGGCGAGTCCCAATGAAGTCTATGGAGGCAAAGCTTGTTCATTAATATACAATCGGCAAACTCGTGTCCAAAACAGGCATAGACACCTGGGAACTGTCGTGGGGAGCATGTACCAATGCAGAACGAAAATATAGAACTGACATATTTAAAAATACCGTACTGCAGGTAAAAAAGGCCATATTAACAAAAAAAATAATAATTAAAAAAGCCACAAAAGAAATCTCAACCTCAAAACAAAATCCCATTTTTTTTTATAATGAGATAGAAATCAGTTTGTTAACTGACCCTCATCTCTGTCTATGCAATTTGTTAGCACTCTCAGTCTCTATAATTTCCCCAAAATGGCTTCTAATTCACTGACACTAAGGAACTAGGCTATTATGTGTCCTCCCCCATTCTTTTATAGTGAAAGGGCTGACTTATCCACACAGCTTTCTGGGTTTCTGATAAGAGTAGTGACAGGACCAGAGAGAAGAGAGCGGGGAGGAGGTGCAGTCTGTGCTCTCTCTCTGTACAGGGAAGAATACTTTGAAATACTTTAAAATCAGACTGTACAGAACTTGATTTGTCTCCCCATATCTCCTCTGCAGACTGTTCAAGTCCCAGCAGCAGAAATTGTTCTGTGTCATCTCCTCTATACAGATAGAAGGGCGTGGAGCTTGGGGTGGGGGTGGGGGACCTCCTCCTGGCTCTCTCCTCCTCTTTGCTGCTGTCACTATTCCTGTAGTAATGAGAGCGATGTGGAAGGATGTTACGTTTTGTGCTAGGAGGGGGGCGGATTTATGCTGGGGGGAATTGTGCTAGGATGGGGAATTTAGGAGGAGGAGTTGTGCTTGGAGGGCAGTTTTTGTGCTAGAAGAGGGGATTTATAATCTGCAGACCTACCAACTTTTCCTTACAAACTACATTTTAAGGCTTGTTCACAAGCTTGTTCACAGGTGCAGTACAGTAAGGCACACAGTGCAAAAAATCTGCCTTTATTTCTTAATGGTACCCCTACAAATCTAGCAAATGCATGTACATTTGAATAGTAGTATTTAAAAAAAATCATGCTAGTGATGGCATAATGTTTGTACCTGGATGGAAAACGAATTAAAGAAGCGTGTCCAAAGGGTGGTGATAAATGGTCCTCAGAATGGTCTGGAATTGTGCACAGAGAATCCTAAGATTCTGTCCTGGGACCGTTTCTGTTTAATGTATTAATAAATAATATAGAGGTTGATATAAATAGTTCAATAGTGCTGATGATACAAGGCTAAACAGAGCAATAATTTCACAGCAGACTTTAGAAACTTTACAAGAAGACCTCAATAGAATAAAGGGGTGGGCAACTACACAGCAAATTAGGTTTATTGTTGAAAAATTTAAAGTAATGTACTTGGGGGCTAAAAATATGAATGCAAGTTACTCACTATGGGGAGAACCTTTGGGAAAATCCAGGATAGCAAAAAGATCTGGGGGTCCTAGTAGATCACATGCTCAGCAATATATTGCACTGCCAAGCTGCCGCAAGTAAAGCTAGCAGACTATTAGCATGCATTAAAAAGGGTATTTACTCATGAGACAAAACTCTGGTCTTGCCACATCTTGAGTATGCCATCCAGTTCTGGTCACAAGTCCTGAGGAAGAATATGCTGGAAATAGAGAGAGCAGAGAAGGGCAACAAAGCTAATAAAGGAACTAGAGGACCTCAGCTATGAGGAAGGACAACAAGCATTAAACGTATTCTCCCTGGAGAAAAGATGCTTAAAAGGAAAATATGTAATTATAAAAAAATCAACAATCATACTTACCTAGATGGCTGCAGCACCAATCCCAGCTGCAGCTGTCCTCCACCGCCTTTAAGTGTGAGAGCTGAGAAATCAAACACGTTGATCAGTTTTCCATCTTCAGCCTGCCTGTCAGCCACTGGCTCTCTGCTCTGCCCCTCCAGTGCTCACTGGAGTCGTGGACTGTGCAGGGGATGGCTGGTTCAGGATTTCAGTGGCTTGCTGATAGGCTGAGCCAGCTGCCAGTCAAGACTTTTGGGCAAATTGTGACCATAAGGTTGGGATCTTTTCAGGGCCTGGACTGGGTCTATCACATCAGTCGACAGCAGGCTTTAGCCCACTGTAGGCTGAAAACCGGTCACAGGAGTGTAGAAAGAACTGCACTCCTGTGATCCATAGGAGAAGCATAACCAAGAAAGTTTTGGTTATACTTTTCCTTTAGGAGGTGATATAAGAGCAATATACAAATATCTCAATGGTAATCCTAGCATAGGGAGTAAAGTATTCAGTCTCAGGTCGCATGAGAGGACAAGTGGCTAATCAATGAAGTTGGATGATAAGTGGTTTGACCTTAAATTGCGTAGGGGATTCTGTACTCTTAGAGTGGTAAGGGTGTAGAAACCCCCTTCCTCTGCTGGTGGTGTCTGCGAGGAGTATAATTACAAAAACTTTTAGATGAGCATCTAATCAAGTACAATATACAGGGATATTGGAAATTGTATTGAAATAAACACACACATGTACACCGACACCCAAACAGGTTGAACTGGATGAACTGTTGTCTTTATTTAACCTTTCCTTAACCACTTAAGACCCGGACCAATACGCTGGTAAATGACACAAGGTGTTTTTGCGATTCGGCACTGCGTCGCTTTAACAGACAATTGCGCGGTCGTGCGACGTGGCTCCCAAACAAAATTTGCGTCCTTTTCTTCCCACAAATAGCGCTTTCTTTTGGTGGTATTTGATCACCTCTGCGATTTTTATTTTTTGCGCTATATACAAAAATAGAGCGACATTTTTGAAAAAAAAACACTATTTTTTACTTTTTGTTAAATAAAAAATCAAATAAACTAAATTTTAGTCAAACATTTAGACCAAAATGTATTTAGCCACATGTCTTTAGTAAAAAAAAAAAAATCGCAATAAAAAAAAAAAAAAATAGCTACCTAGCGGGAACAGCGACACTAATACAGCGATCAGAAAAATGATCGCTTAGTGACGCTGGCAATAGGGAGTGAAAGGGTTAACTAGGGCGGTGATCAGGGGGTTAAAACTTTATTAGGGGGGGTGGGGGGGCTATCCTGAACCTAACACTAACTGATTTTACACTGCCTGTCACACTGACACTAAATGCAGTGATTAGATCACTGCATTCAGTGACACTGTGACAGGGGGGGTGGGGGGGGGGGGGGCAGATCGCAAGGGGTTAAGTATGCCTATGTGTGTGTGTGTCAGTGTAATGTTGGTGCACACTTACTGTGAGGTGTTCCTCTCATCGAAGCGGTTGGAAATACCGCTGCGATGAGAGATTACATCACTTCCCCCTTCCTGTGTAAACACAGGAGGAGAAAGTGACAGGGCGGGAGAGCGCAGGGATTGGCTGGGAGCGATCGCGGGGGGGCGGGCAAACACCGACATCCGCCCGCTCGTCCCGGATCGCTCCCGGAGACACGGGGACCTCCGCGCGCCGCGGAGGGGGTCCTGATCGGACCCCCGACCCGCTACTGGGCAAGGACGTAAATTTACGCCCTTGTGCCCATCCGTGCCATTCTGTGGCCGTATATGTGCGTGCGGAGGTCCTTAAGTGGTTAAAGTGGATTTAAACCCAAAAAAAAAATGTTTTTTTTTGATGTCACAATGTAGAGTATAATATTTCCTATCATCTGTGCCCAGTCTTGCCGCATAGAGTTAATCCAGATCTGAATAATCCTCTTTTATGTTCAGTGAAAATGATCAGCCTTCCAGATAAAACCCTGCCTAGATAGATAAAAAGTCAGTTTTCTCTCTTCTTGCTTTGAGTGAGAGGTTCTTTACATATCTAGCTTGGGCATGTTTATCATATGTTATGTTATGTTTATCATAACATGAGGTGATATAACATCATAACACATTCTAGTAATATACAATGAACTTTGGATCACCTCTTGTTATGATAAACATGTCCAAACTAGATATGTAAATAACCTGTTACTGAAAGCAATAACAGAGAAATGGACTTTATAATTTGGCAAGTTTTTATCTGGAATTCTGTTAATTTGCACTGAACTGTAAAAGAGGATTACTCAGGGCAAGACTGGGTACAGATGATAGGAAATCTTATACTCTACATTGTGACTTAAAAAAATAAATAAAAAAAAATTGGGGTTTACATCCACTTTAACTATGTAACTATATATATGCCAGCACATTTTTTGCATGTTTCACGAGAATAGAGCTGCCTATTAAAAAATGCAATGCAATGCAAAAAAGCAGACACGCTCAGACACACCTCCTGGTATGAAGGAGCCCTCAGACTCCTGTTCACTTTCATTGTGCACAATTCTAAAGGGTGCCTTGACTGAAAGAGGGTTGACAAAATCTCACATACATTATGCCATTCTGAGTTTGGATCATATCCCCCTTAATCTCAACATCTCAAGAGAGAAGAAGTTCAATTCCTCTAATTCCTCTAATGCTTCCTCCATGCCTCTTATCAGTTTGGTTACTCTTTTCAGCACAGCAAACTGAACTGCATATTCAAGATAAGGTCTTACTAATGATTTGTACAGGGGCAAAATGATACCCCTCTCTCTGTAGTCCATACATCTCTTAATACAATAAAGAACTTTGCTTGCTTTGGAAACCGCAGCTTGGCATCACATGTTATTATTAAAGAGGAGTCTGCTCACATAATTTGAAATAAAAACATCTTTTCCATTCTGAAGCTTCCCTCCAACTACTTTGCATATTATTTTATATATACATATACTGTGATTCCTCCACTGAGTCTGGCTGCAACTATTTTAACTGTGGGCAGCTGAAGCTGTTAACTTCCTGGATTTACACAGACACACAGAGGTACACCTACAGCTCTGCAGCTTTCATTGACCCGCTTATAACTCATCACCAGTGGCGTATCCAGCATATGGCAGCCATGGCACGTGCCATGGGCGCCTTGGGGAGGGGGGGGGGCAAAAAAAATGCTGCCCATACGAAAAAATATTCCCACCTGCTCTTCTGCAGGTGCCGCCTCCCATACTATAGCTCTGATGCCGGCGGCGGCACAGCAATTCACTTGTAGTACACTGTTGCTGGCTGGCACCTGGCAGTATAATAACGCCCCCCCATGCTTGCCTATGAGATCGCCCAGACCGTCATTTGGCTAAAGCTCCGCCTACCCTCCTCCAGTGGCGTACAGGTGCCAGTGCCACACACTGGGGGGTTTTACGCTGGCTCCCCCCCTCTGCGAATGAAAGGAGACAGCGCCGACAGCGTGCAGTGATAAAATAGGCAGGTATCGGCTTTGCGCGCGGGGGGGGGGGGGGTGGCGGTTGAAAGCAGCACCCGAGCCAGCGACACATCTAGGGGACCGGCACAACGATCCCCTTCTCTCATGGCTCTGATCAGTCTCGGGCAGCGGCTGTCAGCCGAGCAGAGAAGCCGCTTCCCCCTCCTCCTGCATGCAGAGCACAGTATAAACGTAAAGGAGGCTTCTCTGCTCGGCTGACAGCCGCTGCCCGAGACTGTTCAGAGCCGTGAGAGAAGGAGATCATTGTGCCGGTTCCAGATGTGCTGCTGTTTCGGGTGCAATTCGCGACCCCCCCCGCCAAGCCACTTCCTCGGCTCTCAGTGGTGTGGTGTGTTCTGAGACTGAGCCTTTACATTATGGATCTGTATTGTAGAAGGGGTAGTCTGTATTGTAGAAGGGGGGTCTTTATTGTAGAAGGGGTGGGTGGTCTGTATTGTAGAAGGGGGGTCTGTATTGTAGAAGGGGGATCTGTATTGTAGAAGGGGGGTCTGTATTGTAGAAGGGTGGGTCTGCACTGTAGGAAGGGGGGGTCTGTACTGTAGTGGGGGTCTGCACTGTAGGGAGGGGGTCTGCACTGTAGGTGACCCAGAACTGTTAAGGGGGGTGTCTGTGTAACATACAGGCGTCTAGAGGTGCAGGGTGCTGTGTAATGTAAAGGGGTCCAGAGGTGTAGGGTGCTGTGTAATGTAAAGGGGCCCAGAGGTGCAGGGTGCTGTGTAATGTAAAGGGGTCCAGAGGTGTAGGGTGCTGTGTAATGTAAAGGGGTCCAGAGGTACAGGGTGCTGTGTAATGTAAAGGTGTCCAGAGGTACAGGGGCTGTGTAATGTAAAGGGGTCCAGAGGTGTAGGGTGCTGTGTAATGTAAAGGGATCCAGAGGTGCAGGGGCTGTGTAATGTAAAGGGGTGCAGTGTAATGTAAAGGGGTGCAGGGTGCTGTGTAATGTAAAGGGGCCCAGAGGTGCAGGGGCTGTGTAATGTAAAGGGGTGCAGTGTAATGTAAAGGGGTGCAGGGTGCTGTGTAATGTAAATGGGCCCAGAGGTGCAGGGTGCTGTGTAACGTAAATGGGTCCAGAGGTGCAGGGTGCTGAGAAAATGTCAAGGGGCCCAGAGGTGCAGGGTGCTGTGTAATGTAAAGGGGTCCAGAGGTGCAGGGTGCTGAGAAAATGTCAAGGGGCCCAGAGGTGCAGGGTGCTGTGTAATGTAAAGGAGGCCACAGGTACAGGGTGTAATGTAAAGGAGTCCTGAGGTACAAGGGCTGTGTAATTTAAAGAGGTGCAGGGTGCTGTTTATTGTAAAGGGGTCCTGAGGTACAAGGGCTGTGTAATGTAAAGGGGTGCAGGGTGCTGTGTAATGTAAATGGGTCCAGATGTGCAGGATGCTGTGTAATGTAAAGGGGTCCAGAGGTACAAGGGTGCTGTGTAATGTAAAGGGGTCCTGAGGTACAAGGGCTGTGTAACGTAAAGCGGTGCGGTGTAATGTAAAGGGGTCCAGAGGTGCAGTGTAGTGTAAAGAGGTCCAGGGTGCTGTGTAATGTGAGTCCAGAGGTGCAGTTGTTGAGAGGGGGGTACACAGAATTGACAAAAAGATAGGAAGGATGCAGAGGTGTGCAGGGGGCATAGCTGTGTATGATGTCATAAGCCTAGGCTTTTCACCAGAAAATAAGTGGGCAATATAAGGTATTTACTGGCAGATTTGTTTTTCCTTACTATCCAAAGATAAAACAACAAGGGCAGAAAATTTAGTAGAGGGAAAGTTGAAAAAATTACTGAAGACCTCTTTAAAGAGGAGTTCCACCCAAATTTGGAACTTCCTCTTATCCCACTCCTTACCCCCTTACATGCCACATTTGGCATGTAATTTTTTTGGGGGGGGAGTGGGGGCTTCAGTAGGAGTGGGACTTCCTGTCCCACTTCCTGCTTCCGCCGAGGGGCTGGTTAGGCGATTAAGCCTTAATCGCCTACACCAGCCCCTCCCTGTAGGCGATCACATGGGACACTGACAGGTCCCATGCGATCGCCTCTCCAATCAGAGGCGAGCCGCGCCGCGCGCGCATGCGCAGTGCGGCTCGCGCATGCGCAGTGGGTGCCCGGCCGTGAAGCCAAAGGCTGTCACAGCTGGGTGCCCACAGTCAGGATGGAGATGCCGGCCGGGGAGGGGGGGAGAGTAGCGGAGCCCCGGTCGGTGCGTCGCTGGAACGCAGGAGCAGGTAAGTGAGTGTTTATTAAAAGCCAGCAGCTACACTTTTTGTAGCTGCTGACTTTTAATAAACACATTTTTGGGCTGGAACACCCCTTTAAGCTTATGATCTACCAGTACATCCAGATCCTTCTCCACCATTAATTCTCCCAGTTGTTCTCTCCTTTTTATGTATGAAGCATGCATATGCTTAGCCTCCAAGTGCATACGTTTTCATTTATCAACATTATTCCACTGCATAGCTTGGTGTCATCTGCAAAGACTGAAATGTTACTTTTGATCCCAGACCCAATATTATTTATAAAGATATTAAAAAGTAAGGGTCCCAACACTGAATCTTGGGGTACACCACTGATAACGTTAGACCATTTAGAGTAATAATCATTAACCACAACTCTCTGAATATGGTCTTTTTCTATCCATTTACAAACAGATTTTTCCAAACCTGTAGACTTTACCTTATTATTATTATTATACAGGATTTATATAGCACCAACAGTTTGCGCAGAGCTTTACAATATAAAAGGGAGACAATACAGTTATAATACAATAAAAATACAAGAGGATTAAGAGGGCCCTGCTCAGAAGAGCTTACAATTTAATAGGGTGGGGCAAGTGGTACAAAAGGTTGTAACTGTGGGGAATGAGTTGATCGATAAAAGATTAGTTGGAGACGTGATAGGCTTTCCTGAAGAAATGAGTTTTCAGGGATCGCCCAAAGGTAGCAAGAGTAGGGGATATCCGGACAGGTCGAGGTAGCATGTCACGGTCCCTACCGTGCCAAGCAGACGGCAAGGTGCAGTCGCGCTCCAAGTGGCTCTGGGTGGTATTGAACCCAGGACCTCTCCGTTGCTGCTCCAGTTCTTTGCCTCTGAGCCACTCCTCAGTTGGTATTCTGCTTCCTGTCCATCTAAGCCAGCCTGGTTCTGAAATATGTGCTGATTGCCTTTCTCTGGATCTCCTTGCAATCTGCACCTGTTTATCCTGGTCCAGCTGAGGCAGGTTACCCAATTAACTAGGGTATAAAACACTGCCTCACTCTGAGGGATTTGTCAGTTCATTGTTCTGTGATTGTCCTGTCTTTGCCAACAGTTCCTGTGTTCCCGTGTTTGTTTTCAGCTACAAAACTGACCCCAGCTTCTGACACTGGCTACGTTTATCGTTTACTCTGAATTCTGGAATCCCTGACCACGGCTATATTTTGATTATACTTTGGCAAAATCCCTATCTAGCCCCCGTGCACACACTCACAGCCCAGGTAGTGTCTTACCTTATTACCCTGGGCTGTGTGTATTTGTAAGGGTGAGCATACAAATCTGCAAAATGGACTCCACTCAAGGTAAGCCCTTACATAGCGAGTTCCAGAGAATGGGAGAGGCTCTGGAGAAATCCTGGATATGAGCATGGGAGAAGGAGACGGGAGAGCTTGACAGTAGGAGGTCTTGAGAAGAGTGGAGAAGACGGTTTGGGATATGTTTGGAGACAAGATTGGTGATGTAGCTCGGGCAGAGTTGTGAATGGCTTTGTAAGTTGTGGTTAGTATTTTGAAATAAATTTGCTGGGTGATCAGGGGCCAGTTAAGGGATTGGAGGAGAGGGTTGGCAGACACTGAGCGGTTGGTAAGGTGGATAAGTCTGGCAGCAGCATTTATGATAGACTGAAGAGGGGATAGCCTATGGAGAGTCGGGCCAATGAGAAGGGAGTTGCAATGCTTTTGCAAAATCCAAGTATACCACGTCCACAGCCACCCCTCTGTCCAAGATTTTACTTACCTCCTCATAAGAAGAAATTAGATTTGCCAACTTCTGTCTTTCATAAATCAATGTCTGTTGCTTAAAATATATTTTTTCAACAAGAACTCATCTATGTGGTCTTTTATTAAAATCTCCAGTATCTTCCCAACTATAGAAGTTAAACTAACAGGTTTATAGTTACTTGGCAAAGACTTTGATCCTTTTTTAAATTTCGGCACCACATGGGCCTGCGCCAATCCAGTGGTACTATTCCCGTCATTAATGAATCCCTAAAAATTAGATACAATGGCTTTGAAATGACAGAGCTCAATTCTTTTAGGATCTGTGGGTGTATGCCATTTGATCCAAATGTTTTTTCCACCTTTATTCTGTCTAAATATTTCTGTGCCATATACATTTTGAGCCATTGTGGATCATTTGGGGATGATGTGTCTATATAATCCCCATTATGAACATGAGCTCCCCCATGCTCCTTTGTATACACAGAGCTGAAGAGTGTGTTTAATAAATTAGCCTTCTCTTTGTCCCCAGTCACCCACTCATGCTCAGACCTGGCCTTTTTACTATTAATATACAGTATTTGAAGCATTTTTGGGGGTTTGTCCTACTATCTTTTGCAATCTGTCATTCATTTAAAATTTTTGCGGCCTTGATTTCCTTGTTACGTATTGTTATATTCTTTGTATGTTTGGAAGGCAGCAATAAAATATTCTCTCTGCATTACACAGAAACCATTAAATTTGTTGTAAAGCGAGTAATTAAGAAATAAAAACAAACAAACAAACAAACACAGAAGCCCTTATAAAATATACAGGTAGAGAATATTCTGGTAGTGAACAATAGAAAGTAGAAGTCCACCCTAACACTCTTAATCTCTTAATCTACAGGCATCCACGATTTAATACTAAACTGTAAAGTAGAAATCGCTATGCATACCTTTTTTGAAGTCGCTCTGGTCCAGTCCCATGCTCAGCTGCGGCTTTGCTGTGAAGGCGGCTGACAACTGAAACCCCATAGTAACTCTATGGGTGATGCCACTTACCAGGCTTCCGCATCTGGAGACCGGACTGGAGTGGCTTCAAAAAAGGTATGTATACTGTTTTCTTCTTTACAGGGATACATAGGTTAGTCTTAGATCATGAATGCCTGTAAATTTAGAGATTTTAGTCTTAAGGTGGACTTCCACTTTAAGAATACCCTGATTTTTTTTTTCTCCTTTAAATATAGACATAGGGCCAGATTCAGGTAGATGGGCGCTTCTTTACTTTGGAGTAACGTTTCTCATTTACGTTACTCCGCCGACACTTTCGGCGCAAGTACTGTTATTCACATAGCAGTTGCGCGTAAACTTGCGCCAGAGTAACGATAATGCGCTGGCGTAACCCGACGCAAGTGGAAGTGGGTGTGATCATATGTAAATGATGGGCGGAGCCCAGCGCAGAGGCTTACGTTCAGCGCATCATCCACGGAGCATGCGCAGTAAGTGAGGCTCCACTCGCCCCCTTGTGCGCATGCTCACAACTTCCGTCGGCACCACTCCACGGGAAACGCCAGCGCAATGTGTTCCGTTGCGCGTATAAAAGCGCTAGCGGAAACGCCATTCCGGCACAAAAGTATATCCGTTTCCCCCCACCCCAGGGAAGATACTTTTGCACTGTCATGGCTGCTCCCGCTACCCCCAAAGAGAGGAGGAACCTCAACTTTAATGCCCAGGAGGTCTCTGTGATCATCTCGGCTATGGAGACGTTTAATGATTTATTTCACGGGAAAAAATGTAGGAAGACCAGCCGGGAGAGGAAGCAGGGCATCCTGGAGACCATTGCTGCCAGGGTCAATGTGTTAGGGTACTCCACCCGGACTGCAGGCGACGTACAAAAAATAAATAAACGACCTGCGGCGCAAGGTCCGTGGCAAGGTGGCCACCATTAGGAGCCATGAGAGGGGCACAGGTGGTGGTCCACCATGTCCGGTCAACCTGACCACGGAGGAGGAGGTGGTCGCCCGCTGCCTGGACAGGGAGCAGTTGGAGGGGGTCCCTGGCTATGACTCCATGGAGGAAGGCTCCAGGACAGGTAAGTGCTTTTTATCCCCTATTTGGTGTGTTGCATGTGGGGGGGGGAGGGTACATGTGCCAAGTGTGTGGGACCACCAACATGTGTCTGCTTTGTGTCATCCACAGATGACGGAGCTGGGCCATCATCTCGTACCGGCCAGTCCACCCCAACCTCCCAACGGGATGCTGATGACGAGGCCCTGGGTGCTGGAGACACCGAGGTGGAGGAGGAGAGTGCCCACACCACTTCAGCAGAGGTGGTTGAGGAGGAGCATGTCCCTGAGCAGGACTTTATTTTATTGTTGGAGGAGTCCTCCTCCTCTGCAGGGCCCTCTGTCATCCCCTCCCCCATCCTAGGTAGCCCCTCAAGGGCGACTCCATCCCCACGGGGACAACCTTCTTCTGCCCCCAGGAAGGCGACCCGTAAGACCAGGGGGGTGTCTGATATGGTCCAGGACCAGGTAGTGTTGGACCACGCCAGGCAGACCCAGCAGATGGGGGAGATTGCTGGCCACTTAGACCGGGTCGCTGACAGCCTGGGCTCCATGTCACAGCTGCCCAGTCGTGTGCAGGACGTTGTCACCAGCCTGGGGGAGGTGCAGGCTGATGTACGGCACCTGACAGCAGCCGTCAACGCCAACACAGCTGCCATCCGGGAAAAGGGGAGGCAGCGGCAACGTGACCAGCGGCATCAGATCACCCGTCAGCTGAGGATGCAGGCCCAGACAAACCTGTATCTCAGCCGTATTGCCGTGGCCTTGGAGGGCAGGCAGCCAACAGCTCCCAGGAGTGGCCCACCCGGGGATCAGCCTCCTCCAGATGCCCCCACCACCACCCACTCCCTCCAGGCAGCTGAGGAGCCCGAGAGTGCCCCCAAGGAGGAGCCCCCGTCATCCCAGATGAGGGTTTTTTGTTTTTTGGTTTATAATTTTTTTTTTTTTTATACTCAGGTTATGAGTTTTTGTTTATTTTTGAATATTTATTTTATACTCAGGTTATGAGTTTTTGTTTATTTTTGAATATTGATTTTATACTCAGGTTATGAGTATTTGTTTATTTTTGTTCTCATGTTATGAGATATGTATTTCTTTTTTTACTGCACACGGTCAGGAGTGCAGGGGACAGTGTGAATGGTGTGTGAATGTGAGGGGGTGGCACTCCTGACAGTAAGGGGTGTCACCCTCGGCCGTGGTGGTGAAGTTAACCCCACGGCTGTATGAATGACGTGTGAAAGGTGTATGAATGGATAGTGACATCATTGGGGCCTTGACGCTGGCGTTGCTGCTCCCAAGTCCTACATGCTGGACTTGGGCTAATCCAATGCGATGTGCATGTGGTGTGTGTGATCTAGGGACATCAGTGGTGTACACGCGTGCATTGTCTGTGTGATCAATGTTTTGGTTTATTGTCCAAAGATGCCTACGGCGAGGACCCTCCTGACTGCTCTTCCATCAGCAGACTGGGTCTCCTCTGGCAGGTGGGGACTGTGTGGGTCGGGGGTCAGGTCATCACGTATGTCAATCTGCAGGCCTTTTCTCATAGCAAAGTTGTGCAGAATGCAACATGCACCGATGATCTGACACACAAAGGTAGGGGAATTCAATAGGGTCTCCCGGACTTATCCAGGCAGCGGAAACGGGACTTCAGGAGCCCAAATGTTTGCTCCACCACTGCACAGGTTTTGATGTGGGCTTCATTGTATTTTCTCTCTCCTCTGGTTTGGGGATTCCGGAAAGGAGTCATTAGATGGGGTCCCAGTGCATATGCAGAGTCACCTGTAAGGGAAAAGACAGGAGGATGTTAGTCATGCATGTGCCACTTCTGATGTGCATCACGGGAGGGGATAGTCATGCCTGCCACCCATGTCACTCACCAACCAGCCAGCTGTCCCCATACATGTTCTGCTCGAATTCTGCTGGGATGGGGCTCTGACGGTATATGAAGCTGTCATGGCTGGACCCGGGGTGTTTGGCACGGACGTGCCATATGAGGCGTTGGGCATCGGCTATCACCTGTACGTTGATGGAATGCCAATGCTTCCGATTGCGGTATATGTGCTCTGTGGCACTGGGGGGCTGTAGGGCCACATGTGTGCAATCAATGGCCCCGATGGTGCGTGGGAATCTGGCAATGCTGTAGAAATCTGTCATTGCCTTCAGCCGCAGCTCCTCAGTGGTGGGTCTGATGAACTGGTTGGACATGCGTCTGAGGATTGCAGGGACAACCTGGTGCACACATCTGCTTATGGTGGACTGTGACATCCCAGCCACCACTCCACTTGTACGCTGGAATGATCCACTTGCAAGGAAATGAAGTGTTGCCAGTACCTTCACCAGTGGCTGCACTGCTTGTGAGCGGTGTGTCTTGCTGGTGATGTCACCCTGCAGGGTTGTGGTTAGTTCAAGTATTGCATCAGGGCTGAATCTGAAGAGGCGATACACCTCCTCATCACCCATGCCAAAGAGGCTCATGCGCGTGCGGTATATCCTCTCACGTGCCCGCCTCCTTCGTTCCGGGGGACCCATTAGTAGTGCTAGGACCACGGCTGCCCCTGGCATGTTGGCACACAGAGGTGTTGTCCTTGCAAGTGTGGTTGTTCAGCTTGCTATTTTCGTCGGTAACGCTGCTGCTGTAGCTGCTCTCCTGCTGACCTGAGGCCGTCTGGAGTAAAGATAAAGCAGCTATTTGTAGAAATAACTTTGCGCCGGACGGACGAGATACGCCCGGCGCATGTAGCCGGAGTATGGTGCTAATCCGTTCGCGAATCGGGAAATCTCCCTCATTTGCATATTTGCAGGGGAAATCAATAGGCGCGACTGATGCGCCAAGCGAAATTATGCGCTGACGATACTCTGGCGTCGGAAAGTTAAGCCGATCGGAAATGGCCCGTTTTCTGTCGCATCTAGTTTGGTGGGTACGGCCACATAGAAAATCACAGTTACGCGGCGCATATCGAATTACTCCAGCGCAAGTCTTGCTGAATCTGGCCCATAATGTACAGACTGTCTGCATCTCAGTACATGAAATGTTTACATAATATACTGAAGAGGCAAATCCCCTGTTCTCAAATGCATCTCATCACAACACATTGTTAGGATCTGGAAGCTGCTAGTGTCTAAACATTATGATATGTATAAAAATACAACTGATGCAGTGTAAACGTTAACAATGAAAAATTTAGTGCCAAACAAGATTGAAAAAGAACAGAGCTTAGAGCTGTAGGTTATAAACCAAAGTATTGTGCCCCCCCCCAAAGCTGTGAGTTGCTAACAAATATAAATTTCCCCCAAAAATAATCTTCAATCTAGACGAAGTCCAAAGATCTTCTTTTTTTTTTAAGATCACTCTACAGAATGCATGCAAGATTAAAATACACACACCACTGCTATAAAACAGAAAAAAATGGAAAAAATCTAATTTATTTATAAATTTAGGCTAATAAGTGCTGCTCATCTCCACACCGGGATCTCTGAAAGGGTCATAAAAGCTTTCCCCGAAGGGCAAAATTCTGGAGGATAGCTATACACCTCTTCTGAATGCAGATCACACGGATCCCCACACAGGCTCATAGGTAAGGGATCGCAGCATCAAATGAATAAAATAGGAAACATCTAGTGCTCTCTGCTAGCATATATTTACTAAAATAAAAGGGTCACACTTGCATAAAAGACACTTCCATTAAATACCAGCCAACAAGCACTTTGTTACATAAAATCACATGGAATCAGCATAGGAGATGGCCGTGGGTGACATAGCTCCCTTTTCGCTCACGTATTGTCCCATAGGGCAGGACTTCATCAGCGTATATGGTGTCTTATGGTGGAGGTCACACTTTTTGGCACAGAATTTTTAATCTTCATGAATGCACATTGCCACTTATTAGGAAATGGATTTGCATATTCTTACGACTGCTTATGAACTTTTATATGATCTTTTTTTTTTTCCTTGTCAATATATCTTTATTGAGGTGATAAAGAAATGTACAATTCAACAAAATAAAATAAGTTAATTACAGACACAGAATAATTTCTTGGTTTACATAAGTGGTAAGTTCACAACAGGTTAGTCTGGTGGCTTCAATGGACATATTAATAGTACAGATAAGGTTATAACTAAGAGACCAATTTTCTGGAGTTTATTTAAAGATGCTTCGTTTCTTCCAACCAGCCCAGATGGTTTTAAAGCTGTGGTTTAGGCAAGAGTCCTGATGCGTCAACGTAAGTGTTTCAACCAAAATCAACCTTATAACAATGCTAAGAACATGTATAATAACGAGGTTCATAGTCAGAGCCCAAGGCGGGGGGAGGAGGGTGGGGAGGAAAGCGGGGAGGGGAGAAAGGGGTGTCTGCAGGAGTGGTCCGGAATTGGCTGTCAATATCAAATATACGCTAAGCGGTAGACTGTTAAACAGGCTGGGCTACCATGGTAATAATACAATATCATTGATTTCATTGGGTATTGCATATTCATACCACGGTTTCCAGGTTCTTTCGAATCCAGCGGTCGCGTCCATGTCGATTGCCATCATTTTGGCGTGAGTCATAGCTAGGTTCATTCTGTTCGTTACTTCGTTAATTGATAGATTAGGGGTTTTCCATGCTTTTGCCAATGTTTGTTTTGCAGCTGTAAAGAGCTGTGTTATTAGTTTAAATTGTTTATGTGAGACATTTTTGGGTTTGAGGTTTAATAATGCGCTTTTGGGGTCCAATGGGATCCCCTTACCCGATAGTTGACTGATTATTGTGAACATTTCTGACCAGAATAACTGTGCTTTAGGGCACGACTACCAGATATGAAAGAATGTTCCTGGAGATGAGCAGCCCCTGAAACAATGTTCAGGGTAGTTTGGCACAAATTTCGCAATCCTAGTAGGAACTAGGTACCATCTAGTAAGAACTTTATAGTTAGTTTCACAAGCTAGTACATTTATTGAAGCAGATTTAGTGTTGGTCCATATTTGATTCCAGTCTTCTGGATCTAGTTCAATATCCAGGTCTAGTTCCCATTTGTTTACATAGGGGAGTTTCCCCGTAATAGAGTTAGTCAACAACTGGGAGTATATTGATGAGATCAAACCTCTAGAGGGAGGGGTGCTTTTGCAGAGCTTTTCAAAGGCAGATAGTCGGGGAGGGCTGGGGATGGAGTCTGCATAAGGTTTGAAAAAGTTTTTAATTTGGAGGTATCTAAATATTTCAGATTGTGGTATGTTATAGATTTTGCATAAATCCGGAAAGGACCTAAATGTAGAGGAATCCAAGAATTTATACAGGCATGTACAGTCCTTTTTTACCCATTCTTTAAAGGTGTTGGGGTAGATCCAAGCAGGGTAGAACGATGGATTTTTATAGAATGATAAGAGTGGAACATGGGAGGATAAAAGGGAGTTCTTTATCTTTAAATTGACCCATAGGGAAAGAGAGTGCTTAAGAATGGGGTTATGGGGGGGCGTGGCCTGGACGGCATGGTGTGAGGAGTGTGAAACGGGAGCTCCGCTTGCCTAAGATCCTTATTTTACTATCCTGGGGCTGTAATTGACTTTCAATCTATCACTGCTCGTGCGAGTGTACACCCCACTGAGCAGAGAACATGTCGCCGCCGAAGCAGACCTCCAGCGCGGCAGCAAAACTTGCTAAATACCGGCTCACGGAGAAGGAGGCTGGGGGAGAAGATGGCGCCGGCTCCTCGACTCCTACAGACTCTGCAGCTGAGAACACGGCACGTGTGCTGGAGGCAATCTCAGACTGCAAAAGCTCTCTGACGGGCAAAATTGAGGAGGTAAAGGTGGATGTGTCACTTATTCGCCAGGACCTGCAGAAGCTCAGAGACCGTGTGACTGAGACAGAGACCAGGATTAGCCACGTGGAGGATGATATACCACCGCTTCAGGTCGCGGTAGAACGTATGCAACACCAACTTACTATGGTCCTGGCGAAGCAGGACGACATGGAGAACCGCTTGAGGAGGTGTAATTTGCGGTTCGTGGGTCTGCCAGAAGGAGCGGAGGGTCAGGACCCCCCCTCATTCCTAGAAAACCTGCTGATTACCACCTTTGGGCGCGCTGAATTCTCAGATTCATTTGTGGTGGAGAGGGCCCACAGGTTGGCTGCCAAGCCTCCCCCCCAGGGCGCCCCGCCGCGGACATTTATCGCTAAGATGCTCAACTTCCGGGACCGGGATGCCGTGCTATGCCTGGCCAGGTTGAAGGGTAACATCCCTTTCCACAACACTGAGGTCAGAGTTTTCCCTGATTTTTCGGCGGATGTCCAAAAGAAGAGAGCCCAGTTCTCAGAAGCCAAACGCCAGCTACGGATTCGCCACTACTCTTACGCCATGCTATTCCCGGCCCGGCTCCGGGTAGCTGGTGAAGGCAGAGCATACTTCTTTGATACGCCAGAGGCGGTCCTCTCCTGGCTCGACAGAGAGGTGCCACCGGACCGGCGACCCGACTGACATCCCCGCCCTGACACCCTGGAATGCGCCGCTGACCGTGTTATGTTTTCTATTGGCTCCTGCTCGCTTGTGGAACTATGACCAGGTACTGTCCTATCTGAGCTGTGGCCCATGTCATCCGTCCTCTTGATTGTCCCACTGCTGAAATCCCCCTTGTTATACCTGATCCGTGACTTGGTCCTCCCCCCCCCCCCACCACTGCCCCTTACTCCGTGTACATCTATCCATGCCCTCCGCGGTGCTCGTTATGCACTCCTCTGTTTGCTTCCCCCCCACCCCTGCACTCCCTGCTCTATGTGATGTACCACGGCCCCATACGATCGTTCACGATGGCGAGTGGCTACCCGTCATGGCACCTGTGACTTGGTCTCATGCTTTCATATCCTGGAACTCCCCCCCTGCATCCCATCCTGGGGACTCGGGTGCCTCACTCTTTATACTGTTGCTAGTTTTGCAGCAGATAATCGTCCCACTAGCTGCGGGTGTCCCCTTGGACCCTGCTGTATTTTTCAATACCTGCAACGTTGTGTGCTATTATGTCTATGCCTGGTTTCCCTGGTCTGGTCGGGCCTGTGGGGGTGTCTTGGCTGTTTGCCTGGCGTCCCACTGGCCCGGACATTCCGGAGTGTTTGTTCATTATTTCTGTTCGTTTTGTTCTTTTCTGTTGTATGTAGTTAATTGTTGGATTTTTGCTATGATTCAATGTGCTGTGCGGGAGGGACTGTGGTTTTGCTTTACGGGGAATACTGTATGGAGTGGTGATGTAGATGCTAAATTACCATATAATGATATTGGTGTTGGGATTCTGTCCCTGGCGCTCTGCGGTTCGCGGGCGGCGGCTGCGCCCCTCCCTTGCTTGGGAGGTGGTCTGGCTGCTTGCGCGCGGAGCCGGGGCTCCCGGGCCAGTCACTGTCGATACATTTTATCATGCCTAACATAAAGTTGATGACCTGGAATGTGCGGGGGATAAGAGCTCGCCCGAAACGCAACGCAGTACTGTCCTTTTTAAAAATGCAAAGGGCCGACATCACGGTATTAGTGGAGACTCACTTAACTGGTCAGCTCATGATGACACTAAAGAAACCATGGGTGGGGTGGGTCTATCAGGCCCCATATACTGTGAACTCTAGGGGGGTGGCTGTACTGGTAGCCAAAACTGTACAGTTTGTGCTGCTCCTGCTCCAGTCTGATCCCCAGGGCAGATTCCTATTTTTGCACGCTAGAATTAATGGACTGGAGGTACTGCTCCTGGCCATCTACATACCTCCCCCCTTTCAGTTTGCGGTGATGACGGAGGGCTTGGCATTTATGTCACGGTTCCCCAGTGTGCCTGCGATCTGGTTGGGGGACTTTAATAATATTACACATAGACATCTGGATAGGATGTCCACGACACCCCCACCGGACGCTGCACACGCACAGACCCGCTTTGGCAAACTCCTACTTGACCTTGACCTGGTAGATACGTGGCGCCACCGCCACCCGACTGATAGGACGTTTTCGTGTTTCTCAACGTCACACAACTCTATGTCACGTATCGACCTGATACTGACATCCCGGACCATCCTACCCTATTTGGACAATGTGGGATTCAATCCCCGCGTCTTATCAGATCATGCCTCTTATTGGATCGAACTCCGCATCGCCTCCCCACCCCCGACTTACCAGTGGAGACTTAACCCCTTCTGGCTCTCAGTTGTGCCTGATCTGGCGGAGGCCGAGACCGAATGGGATCACTTCTTCCAGACTAATAGGGGCTCTGCGTCGTTCGGGGCGGTGTGGGACTCCTTTAAAGCACATGCTCGGTTGTACCTGTCCCAAACTATCGCCAGATACCGCAAAAACTCGAACGTGGTGGTTGCGCAGGCAGAACGCTCCCTTGTGGAGGCGGAAAGGGCATTTGTCTCGGACCCCTCCTCTGACACGGCCGATGCTCTGAAGCTTCAAACCCGTGTCGTAAATGGCCTTCTCTTTGAAAAGGCCGAAAGGAAAATATTTTACAGCAAACAGAGGGTGTACGAATGCGGCGAACGAGCGGGTAGGCTCCTGGCCTACTTAGCCCATCTAGACCACAGGCCTCCCACGGTGGTCTCACTTCGGGACTCTGGGGGAATCTTGATCTCTGGTCCGGACGAGGTGGCTGGAGAATTTCGCTCCTTCTTTGCCTCGCTATATTCCTCTGATGCTAACAACCCTAGGGGGGAGCTGGTGGATCTCCTGGCTGGGATTGACCTACCCACGCTGTCGGACTCTCAGGTGGAGACTCTTGAGTCCCCTATCACCATAGATGAAATAACGCTTGCACTCTCCACGCTAAAACCCTCTAAGGCGCCTGGCTCAGATGGTCTCCCCTTGGAGTTCTACACTGCCTATGGTGAGTCCCTGATCCCAAGACTCCAGGAGCTATTTTCGTTCATCTTTGAATCGGGCTCCCTGCCCGCCTCTCTACGAGAGGCGTACATAGTATTGATCCCTAAACCCGACAAAGACTTAGAACTCCCTGAATCCTACCGCCCAATATCCCTGCTACAGCTTGACATTAAGATCCTTGCCAAGGTCCTGGCGCTGCGGCTTAATGGTGTGATCCTTAAGTTAATCCACCCTGATCAGACCGGATTCATGCCCGCTAAAAACACAGCTCACAATCTGAGAAGGTTGCATATGAATTTGCAAGCGTGGCATGATCGGGTGGGGTCCCGGGTGGTGGTGTCTCTCGACGCCGCTAAGGCATTCGATTCTGTCGAGTGGGACTACCTCTGGGAATGCCTTGCACGATTTGGCTTTGGGCCCAAATTTATTAAGTGGATCCGTCTTCTGTATCAGGAGCCATGTGCCAGGATCTTGGTAAACGGTCGAGTTTCGGCCCCCTTCCCCCTGCAAAGGGGAACCAGACAGGGGTGCCCTCTGTCCCCACTTCTATACGCCCTGGCGGTGGAGCCCTTGGCGTCCTCCCTTAGAAGGCATCCGGGCATTGATGGCCTCTGTTGCGGTGGGCTGGAGGAGACGATCAGCCTTTATGCTGATGATATGCTCCTCTACTTGGCAGATGCTGGCCCATCCCTACAGACCGCTCTTGATGTTATCCGGACCTTTGGTCGATATTCCGGGCTTCGTATCAATTGGGACAAATCCCAGATTCTCCCTATAGATGTCAGCGTCCCCACAGAACTCCAGGCCTCTTTTCCTCTCCATAGGGTTAGTTCATTAAAGTACTTGGGGGTTCGGATCTCTAGATCTCCTGAAGATTACGTTGCTCTCAACCTTGAGCCGCTGGTGCGGTTTTTGAAGGCCAAGACGCAGACGTGGGCCAAGCTACCACTGGGGGTGATGGGCCGAATAAATCTCATCAAAATGATCCTACTCCCTAAGTTTTTATACGTACTCTGGCATGCCCCTGCCTATCTCCCCCTTAGAGTTTTCAAGTCCATTGAAGCAATCCTTAATTCCTTTGTATGGGGCTCGGCTCGCCACAAACTATCCTGGCAGGCGCTGAAAAACCCCACTGACCTCGGGGGGGCAGCTCTACCCGACTTTACCTTATACTACCTGGCGGCGCAGTTATCCCATTTCTTCTACATTGACAAGACTGACAAAGACCGTTACCTATCACTTGTGTGCCCCCCCTCTGCTCCTGGGGTCATTCACCCCTTTCAGGTTCTCTTTAGAGACCTGGGGGGTGCTTGGTCCCCGGGGTCTAACAGGGGCCTGCTCTACCATCACTGCAAAATCTGGGAGGTGGTGAGGCGCAGGCTCAAAGTCTTGCCCACCCACTCTCTTACCCCCCTGTGGGACAACCCTGGTCTACGCGAACTGTTGACTGTCCCGGATCAGGTCCTGTGGCTCCGGTGGGGGGTGCGATACCTTTCTGATATGTATCACGGTGCCGTCCTCAAATCATTCCAGCAACTTAAGGATGGGTTCGGCCTCCCCAATTCTATGCATTTTCGCTATCTCCAGCTCCGCCACGCTCTTCGGGCGCAATTTGGCGAAGCATCTCCCAGTGTAGACAGACTAGATATTGTACGCACCATACAGGGGATGGACTCCCGGAAACTTATCTCTGAGTTTTATGCAACGCTCCTTCGGCCCACGGCTGTTACTTTGGCCTACAGCCTCAAGGACCGTTGGGAAATAGATGTGGGGGAGCTGGAGGAGGACGAATGGGAGGATGCTCTGGAAACCAGCAAGAAAGTCTCAGCCAAGCTTTCTGACCGCCTTACACACCTCTATATGTTGCACAGGACATATCTGACCCCCGCTCGCCTGGCCAAATACAAACCTGATCAAAACCCATTGTGCCCTAGATGTGATAGCCCCACCAGCACTTTTTTCCACCTCCTCTGGTCCTGCCCAGCCATACAGGACTACTGGATGCACATAATACAGTTTATACACGATGAGATGGGGTCCCCTCTGACGCTATGCCCTAAGCAGTGTCTGCTGGGAATATTTCCGGACCCTGACTCGGATAAATACCACAAGATCTTTCTTCAGGAGTCGTTGTTCATTGCCAGGCTTCTCGTGGCGCGGAGGTGGCTCCGGGTTGAGCCGCCTTCTCTCCGGGAGTGGATCTCTGCGGTGAATGGCGTATTGCCATACAAGAAAGAAATATACGCCCATAGAGGTTGCCCTGCTAAGTATGGGAAGATATGGGACGCATGGCTGGGTACCGCTGATACTTGCGATGACACCCCTGCTTGAGTTTGCTCCCCTCTGGTTTCACCTCCCCTCCTCTGCAACTGCTGTTGTGCTCTGGTCATGACTCTGTGTGACCTCCCAGCCGTCCCTGGACGACAAATTGGTCCCCTGTCATTCCGGGAATATACCTATGTGACAATTGCATATACTAGACCCTGTTTACCAATGTTCCCCACCCCCTTTGAAATATAGATATACTCTGTTTTTCGTATAACCATTCATTGTCTCTGTACCACATTTTTGATCTGGATCTCTTTTTGTACATCCTGTATATTTGCTCTCTGCACAATAAAGCACTATTTTGTAAAAAAAAAAAGAATGGGGTTATGGATATGTTTGCGTGATTTGGATGGGATCCACATAATGTTGGAAATCGGGATGGGGTCGCATTCCACCGCTTCAATCGAAACCCAGAGGGGAGGTTCCTTTGTTCTGTGGTACTTTACTAACGTGGCTAATTGTGCAGCTCTATAATAGTTCAAAAAGTTGGGTAGCCCCAGTCCTCCTTTAACTTTGGGGAGATGCAAGATTTGATGTTTTAATCTTGGTTTGGAGGAGCCCCACACAAAGTTGGAAACTCTTTTTTGTACAATCCTTAAGTAGTATGACGGGATTGGGGCTGGGAGAACTCTAAAGAGGTAAAGGAGTTTAGGCAGAATTGACATCTTGATTGCGTTAATTCTTCCAAGCCAAGATAAAGGTAAATGAGACCAGGATTTTAAAAGATTCGATATCTCTTTTAGAAGGGTGGGGTAGTTGGCTGTAAATATCTCTGTGAAAGAAGCCGTAAGGCGGATTCCTAGGTATGGAATGTTTTTTATATGATCTTTTTCAATGAATTTTTCTTACTTATTTGATGATGTAACTTTAGCACTGCACTATATTATTTTACATTTATGTTCTGATTTATTTCAGTGATACTACGTGTGCCTTTATATGGTGATAACAAATTTTATTTTTGGTTGCATTGTAATTGATATTTGTTAGTTTTTCAATCATATTCATCACATATTTTTTATAAATGTTTTTGCTGCATTTTTCTTGATATAATATTTTATGGTATTGGATGGTATGGCATTAGTATTTTATTGTCAAATTCCAGACAAAACATTTCATCAACTAATACTATAAGTTGTAATTTGTATAGAATGTTTACATTTCTGTGTCACTATTTGAAAATTATAGTAGACTTATTTTTCTCAAACAGTAAACTAACTCTTCGTGACCCCTTTCTTTTGTTCTCCCTCATGTCACTTCCTGTTTCTTATTAAACTTTTTTTCTGTTAACACCCATGGTTTTCCCCTTTCATAATTGGGAGAGAAACATACAATACCTCAATTATGCAACTGCTGCCAGGAATTAGTCACCATAATCACACAATCATCCAGGCCGCAAAGTTCACCTGACCTCAGAGGAAGCACTCACTTCTCAGTATGTCAGAATATGGCGTGACTAGTCTTTAAGAGCATTTTAACAATATCTTGTTTTCTAAGAACTGAAACGTTTTTATCCCAGGAGACCATGGAATGTTGTACTTTATTTTCAAATGGCAACGATAAAAGTTATGTTAAAGTTGAGCACCAAGGATAACATTATATGTACTCACAGAGTGCCACCATGAGATCCAATGCTGTAAAGCAGTGGTCATCAACCCTGATCTCAGGGCCCACTAACAGGCCAGGTTTTATGTATCACCTTGGGGAGATTCAGACTAGAATACTGCAATCACTGAGCAGCAAATGATATCACCTGTCATGTATTTCAGTTATCTTGCAAACATGGCCTGTTTGTGGGCCCTGAGGACGAGAGTTGATGACAACTGCTGTAAAGGATCCACTTTGTTGGTCTTCTTTTCTTCCTGCCCCTGCTGCGTCCCTAATACATTTTTGGGGGTTTTCCACTAAAAGCAATAACACATTCTGCCTAACAGTGTCAACTTATCCAAAGGTGAAGTATCACGGATGATATGAAAGACATTTTGAAAAGAGACACTACTTACTATGCAATAACTTAAAAAATACAGGCAATATGGAATATGGAAAAACTGTTCTATTTAACCTTCTGGACAAATATACAGGCCAGTCAAACAAGAACATTTTTGAAAAAATTATTGAAAAAAGAAAAGAAATAAATAATAAAGGAAAATAAAATAAAGGGAAAAAAATAAATAATATAATAAAAAAAAAAAGCAAAAAGAAAACCACACATGATGCGAGACCACAGAAGAAATGCGAAGGGCGGAATTTCCGTGAGCATGTCTTGCTGTCTCATCTTCGGGTTGAGTCTGATGTGGAAAAAAAAAAAAAAAGTATTTTTTTTATCCTGGTGTTAGACCAAGTTGTAATCAGAGAGAAGTTGTGATTTTGTATATATATTATATGTTATGATCAGGATAAAATGTTTAAAAATATCTATTCGCCTCTTTAATCAGAAACTCACAACGTCTCTTTAACATGTTCACAAACATATATTGCCTTCATAATCCCGGCTCTCTGCACTAAATATCCACATTATAGTCTGCTATAAACTCTATTAGGCCCCATACCCCACTCTCTCATTTAACCACATAAGCCTCCAGGCCTTTTTTATCCCTAAATCCCCACATGAAAATGGGTGCTATTTACGAAAGGAAAATCCACTTTGCACTAGAAGTGCAAAGTGAACTTGTAATTGCACTGAAAGTGCACTTGGAAGTGCAGTCTCTGTAGATCTCAGCGGGACATGCAAGGAAATAAAAAAACAGCATTTTAGCTTGCACATGATTGAATAATAAAATCAGCAGAGCTTCCCTCATTTCAGATCTACCTCTCAGATTTACAGCGACTGCACTTCCAAGTGTAATTTCAGTGCAATTTCAAGTGCACTTTACACTTGTAGTTTGCACTTGTAGTGCAAAACAGATTTGCCTTTCGTAAATAACCCCCATTGTGTCATTATGTCTTATACAACTTTTCTTCAGGATAGATAGGGTTTTAATTTGGTAACAATGTTTGGTACCTAAATTCGTATCCGTTTGGCTTATATTGGAAACAAATAGAAATAAAATAGGTCCTCATGCAGAGGCCCGCTTACTCCCCTACGAGGCAACCCTGATTTCTCCCCTGGAGATGTTTGTTCATAGAGAGTGGCCTTATGAAGATGTGCTTGCTTATCAATTATTTAATACGTACGTACTTTTGTACGTACTAAAACCTTCCCCTTTTGGACTTACAGGCAACTGAAGCATTTTTTTGCCTCTTACAGCCACCCGGGCACGTGGAGAAGGCAGCTCACGGCTTTTGAATCATTGTACACATGCACGTCGCTGCTAAGGCATGTTATATCTGTATACCTTACTCCAGGACGATTCCCTTCCCCTTGGGTCCGATGCTTTGTGACGGTCCTGGGAGAGAGATTTGCAACAGTTGCTAACGGACGAGAATTGGGAAGACATCTATGAACACGTTCATAGAGGCTCATTGAATGTGGCAATTCAGGAAAATTTCTACAAAATCGCAACTAAATGGTATAGAACCCCTGCTCGTTTGCACAAATTCTCCCCTACAATCCCTAATGTTTGCTGGGGATGCAAGTATTCGGTGGGCTCGATGCTCCATATCTGGTGGGAGTGTGCTTCTATCCAACAATTCTGGATAGAGGTTCACTCCCTAATTACTCAAGTCACTACCTACACGTTAGATTACAGCCCGGCTCAATTCTTTCTGCACCATACAACTCTCCCTTAGAAACATTATCACAAATTGCTAGCCATGCACATGGTTATTGGTTAATGCAGCAAGGCTTTGCATTCCTATACATTGGAGATCTACGGAAGCTCCATCTATTAGAGAATGGCTGATCAGGGTCTCTAAGATTGAGAAGATGGAGGAACTGATCCACGTCTCCCAGAAACGTCTGCAAAAATTTTCAATAACTTGGGCTTGCTGGATCCATTTTAAATCTACCGGTGTATAAAAATCCTGCTTCCCAACTATGGATGTGGGCACATGAATGACTTATTAGAATACTCCTTAGGCGTGTCCCAGGGGGGGGGGGGGGGGTCAGGGTTGGAGAGCGGTCCCTTTTTCCCCTACCCTTCCTCTCCCCCTCCCCTTCCGCCCCCCCTTTGCTTTTTCACCTTTCTCCCCTTTTCTCACTCCCTGTTTCCTTTCTATTCCTGGCACTGACTAGGCTACTCAATTTATCACTCTCTATCGTATCCCTTAACACTAGTAGTAGGCGTACCCCACCAGCAATGATCAAGTCTTTGTTGTGACCTGCCATGTTCGGTCCTAGTGACGTTGCTTCTTTTGACCAAAGGGGTTGTCAGGGGATAGAGACCTGTACCTACCAGCAGGGCCGTTTGAAGGAATTTGTGGGCCCCATGCAAAATGGACATGGAGGCCCCCCAACCCCCACCCCCGCACGCACGCAATCCCCCCCCCCATTTTCTTTTTACATCCCCCGGCCCCCTCCTCCCTCCCTATGTTCTTTTTATGCCCCCTCCCGCTACATTACATTTGTTTTTAAATGATGGGTTACAACATGTCAGCTTATATACAGTACTTGTGTGCTCTGTTTGTAGCCAGAACCTTTCCAACACAGCCAGTTTTGAGTATTCTAAAGGCTCCAGCACAAAAATCAGACAACTACAGACAACTTCAGTGGTAGAGAGCCCCTTAGGGTAACACTCACAGACATCACATGAGATTTGCACAGCAGTGAGGTGCGAATCACATGTGATGATGACATTGCAGCAGTGTGAATCAGACCTAAATGTGCCCCCTCTTCTACTGTGGTGTTTGAGGGAGATTCACAGCAAACAGGCATGCAGAGAAAACAGGGACAGGAGGTGTGCAGTCTGTGAGGCTAAAAACGAGCCATTGCAGTGACCTCTGTTATCAAGCCCAAGTAGAGGAGGGGGGAGAGCATGGAGGAGTATCAGAGAGGCACCGTGCAGTGATTTAAAAAACATCAGACAGAGACAGTAGCTGGCTGGAGCGGACTTCACCTCCATTATCAAGCACAGGGAGAGGAAGGGGGAACACGTGGGAAGGAAGGATCAGAGGCATCTGTCAGGGACAGGCTGGATCCCTGTGATATCAAGTGTACTCACCACTGCCAGCACGGTTCTTCTACTTCTACTGTTATGCCCAAAGGAGCGGGAGGGAGAGAGAAGTTAGCAGCCAGTGTGCAGCTGCCCGGGAAAACTTCAGATCACATGGAGAGAGAAGACCAGTCCCTGCTAAATGCCACTGGGTGCTGGTGGAGGGGCCCCAGAGACTTGTGCAGCACTAAGCGCGGGCTTTGCTCCTGGCCTGTCTGATAGTGTGTGACATCACTGGTTACTAGACACCAAGCGGGACCTCCCTAGCAACCAGTCCAGGAAATGCAGTGGCTGCGCTGGCTGACAGGCTGTGTCCTCCATTGAAACTGTCCAGGACCAGGGACAGACATAGGCACCCTAAGCGGCTGCACAGCAGCAAGGTAAGGGCCCGTCCTGCTGGGGCCCCTGTCCAGCTCGGGGCCCCAAGCAGTTGCTTGCTTTGCCTCTCGTGTTCCGACGGGCCTGCCTACCAGTCGTGCCCATTGTTAAAGTTCCAATACGAGTCTTTACTTGGCTGTTAACAATGATTACTGAGTTACTTCAACATTTGTCCTTTCCTGTATCTTAGATTGCCTATAACTTGCAGTACTCTATTTTGTTGCCCAGGTTTGGGTTTTTCTTTTAAAATGTTAATCTGACTGTATTTCATTATATTCTCATTTGAGCTTTCTCTCAATAAAATTTTTTGTGGGAAAAAAAATTGAAAGAAAAATTTTCTTCCTGTGATTTCTCCAAACCGAACCCTCACTTAATTTGTGCACCCCCATTTATTTCCTACAGAATATTATTCCACATTGTTTAAAATTATTAAAATAATTGCACATTAGTGTGATTTTTATGCAATGTAGCTCAATGTAAAGCTCAAAGTGGAAGTAAGCTTTTTTAATTTGGGAGAGATGTATTTCCTATTGACGCTACATTGCAACACACACAGCCACAAAAATGGCTTGCAAAAATTGTTATCGTAACATTAGGGTAACATTAATTTGTATTGACAAGGGCACAAATTTGCACAATGGGTACTTTTTTCACAGGTTTGTGATTGCTAAAAATTCAAATGACATTGCTTCCACTTACGTGAGCATTCGATGCTTGCACAATAAATGAAAATGTCATCCAGATCTGTATTTTTACGTGTGTGTGTACAATATACAGTGGATAAAGAAAAGACACACCCCTTTAAAATAATCACATTTTGTTGCTTTGCATCCTGAAGTGAAGACGGACACAGTTTTTGTTTTATCCAGCTGTATTTACTCAGTACAACTTATAACATCCAAGTAAAAGATATAAGACCAACATGTAAAATAAAATAAAAAAGAAGACAATTCAAAAATAGAATCACTAAGTTGGAAAAAGGATCACCCCCTTGCGTCAGCATTTGGTTGAACCTTCTTTTGTTTTAATTCCAGCCTTTAGTCTGTTGGCATATGGCTCCACTAACTGCACATCTAGACTTGCAATATTTTCCCACTCTTCTTTGCAGAACTGCTCAAGTTCAGTTAAATTTGATGGTGAATGTTTGTGGACTACAGTCTTCAAGTCATTCCACATATTTTCAATGGGGTTTAAGTCTGGGCTTTGACTAAGCTATGCAAGGACATTTTTTTGCTGTGTGCTTTGGCTCATTGTTATTTTGGAAGGTAAACCTTCGTCCCATTGACAACTTTCTGGCAGAGGGCAGCAGATTTTCCTCAGGAATTTGACAGTATTTTGCCCCATCCATCTTTCCTTCTATCCTGACAAATGCTGCAGTACCTGCTGCAGAGAAACACCCCCTAACAGGATATTACCACCACGTGCTTTACTGTAGAAATTGTTATTTTGATGGTGAGCTGTATTTGATTTCAGCCAGAAATTTAAATTTTAGTCTCATCTGATCACAACACCTTTTTTCAATGTGGCCTCAGAATCTTCAAGGTGTGTCTTGGCAAAGCACAGTTCTGACTGCATGTTGCCTTTCTTGAGGAGTGGCTTTTTTCTTGCAACCCTCCCATACAAGCCACATGTGTGGAGAATTAGTGATAATGTTGTTGTCACATGCTCACTCTTTGTCATAAATGTATACAACTGCTTCACAGTTGATGTAGGCCTCTTGGTAGCCTCTCTGATCAGTTTCCTCCTAGCTATTTCATCCAGTTTGGAGCGATGTTCTGATCCAGGGAGGGTCTGTGTTGTAGCAAATACCTTCCATTATTTTAGACTTCATTATGATTTTTGGCATTGATAAAGCCTTTGATTTTTTTTTTTTATCCATCTCCTGACTTGTGCCTGTCCACAACATTATCCCAGAGACCTTTTGACAGTGCCTTGCCACCCATAGCTGATTGTTTTCTTTAATTGCACTACCAGGGACTAAAATGCTCCAGGAAAGTTATTTTTGTGCTAAGCTAAAAAAACAAATCACAGTGCTTCTGGGAAATAAGGTTGCAGTATGTGGCAGTGGAAGGTGTCAGTAGGACAGTGGACAGTGTCAATGAGGGAGTGGATGGTGTCAGTCTTTTTTTTATTTTTACGTATTGATTTTTTTACAATTGATTTTTTCTTTTATTCTTTCACAATGCTTTTTGAAGGGGAGGGGGTTGGGGCAGTGGACTGTGTTGGTAAGGCAGGGGGGAGTAATGTCAGTAAATTTTAATACAAAATAATAATAATTACAATATCTTTTTTTTCAATTTTGTTTTTTATATTTATTGTTTTTTTGTTTTTCTCATCAGCCCTGTTGGTTTTGAGTTTGCGAAAAGGAATGTGGGAGACTCCCAAAATTTATAGAGGAAGGTGCTCTGGACTGATGAGACTAAAATTTAACTTTTTGGCCATCAAATAAAACGCTATGTCTGGCGCAAACACAACACATCACATCCCCCAAATTACACCATCCCCACAGTGAAACATGTGGTGGTTGGATCATGCTGTGGGGATGTCTTTTAGCAGTCGGGACTGGGAAACTGTTCAGAGTTGAGGGTAAGATGAATGGTGCTAAATACAGTGATATTCTTGAGCAAAACCTGTACCACTCTGTGTGTGATTTGAGGCTAGGACAGAGGTTCACCTTCCAGCAGGACAATGACCCCAAATTCACTGCTAAAGCAACACTTGAGTGGTTTAAGGGGAAACATGTAAATGTGTTGGAATGGCCTAGTCAAAGCCCAGACCTCAATCCAATAGAAAATCTGTGATCAGACAAGCACAAACCAACCAACTTGAAGGAGCTATAGCAGTTTTGCAAGAAGGAATAGCCGAGAAAGGTGGCTCTATAAATTATTGACTTTAGGGGGGTGAATAATTATGCACATTGACTTTATCTGCTATTTTGTCCTATTTTTTGTTTTCTTCACAATAAAAAAAAAAATTTAAAAGTTGTGTGCATGTTCTGTAAATTAAATCATTTTAATCCTCAAACAATCCATGTTAATTCCAGGTTGTGAGGCAACAAAACACAAAATAACTAATAAATACATCTTAAAAATGAATATAGAAAAATATATTTATTGTTTATCACTGCACGCTTCAGGCCGCGTACACACGATCAAATGTATCTGCTGAAACTGGTCCGACGGACCGTTTCAGCAGACATCTCCGATCGTGTGTACGGGCTAGCGGACATGTTTTCCCAGCGGACAAATTTCAAAGCATGCTTTGAAATTTGTCCGCCGGAGACATGTCCATCGGATATGTCCACTGGTTAGTACACTAACCAGCGGACAGAAATCTCCGTGCATGCATACGTGGAAGTATTTTACTTCCTGGAGTGGTGACGTGGCGGCGTCAATGTCACCGCGTCCTCAGCCCGAGGGGATTTTCGTCTGATTGTGTGTACACGCCATCGGCCCAAAATCCGATGAGACATGTCGCTGCAAATGGTCCGTCGGACATGTTTGAGCGGACATGTCTCATTGTGTGTGCGCGGCCTTATATAAAGTCCCAATTTTTTGCCCCTTTTTTCTACTGATTAGGGATGGAGGCATAGGACCACGGCGGGCCTTGCCTCATTTAAAGTCCCACAAACCCCCATTATTTTAAAAATTACAGGCATACTGTACGCTTTATGTATTTGATTATTTAATTTGGCCAGCATTTCTGCCTTACTTATTATTGTCTGTTGTTTGTTATAGATATTTAACCATACAAAGAAATTATATTTACTTTTTTAGTGGTTCTGAACATGCGTCTTGAAAAATGAAAATTTAACCTGTCTTAAGTATACAATGTAGAACACTTGTGAGCCATGAAAAGCGCTCCTATTTCTTTTCCTTATAAAATGAATCAATGACGAGGCTCAAATTTGGAACACATTGCAGCATCACCTAACCTAATACAGTGTGCTGCAATGACCTCAAACTAAGTGACTTCATGTGTTATGACAAATGTTTCCCCAGATGTGGGTTATAGAGAATGTTCTAAAAGAGAACCAACATCTGCAGATAACATAACTGTTATGTCACCTCAATAAACTACAACAATACTAAATAATTACTTGCTCTGTCCTTTATTGAAAACCAACATCCAATAAACCAAAGAGCAATATATCATCTCTATAACGTACCCATATAACATTAAAAAAGAAAGGCTATTTGAATAGAAACCAACCAGGCATACTGAGAAAATACATTTTTAGAACTCAATTATTTGCCTTGTTTAACCACTTAAGGACCCCCGCACGCACATATACGGCCACAGAATGGCTCGTACAGGCACAAGGGCGTAAATTTACGTCCCCGCCTAAGTGCGGTTCGGGGGTCCCATCGGGACCCCCTCCGCGGCGTGCGGAGGTCCCCCTGGCTCCGGGAGCGATCCGGGATGAGCGGGTGGATGTTGGCGTTTACCCGCCCCCCCGCGATCGCTCACAGCCAATGCCTGCGCTCCCCCTTTGTGTCACTTCCTCCTCCTGTGTAAACACGGGAAGGGGGAAGTGATGTAATCTCCCATCGCAGCGGTATTTCCAACCGCTGCGATGAGAGAAACACCTCACAGTAAGTGTGCACCAACACTACACTGACACACACTCACATAGGCATACTTAACCCCTTGCGATCTGCCCCCCCACCCCCCCCTGTCACAGTGTCACTGAATGCAGTGATCTAATCACTGCATTTAGTGTCAGTGTGACAGGCAGTGTAAAATCAGTTAGTGTTAGGTTCAGGATAGCCCCCCCACCCCCCCTAATAAAGTTTTAACCCCCTGATCACCGCCCTAGTTAACCCTTTCACTCCCTATTGCCAGCATCACTAAGCGATCATTTTTCTGATCGCTGTATTAGTGTCGCTGTTCCCGCTAGGTAGCTATTTTTTTTTTTTATTGCGATTTTTTTTTTTTTTTACTAAAGACATGTGGCTAAATAAATTTTGGCCTAAATGTTTGACTAAAATGTAGTTTATTTGATTTTTTTTTTAACAAAAAGTAAAAAATAGTGTTTTTTTTTCAAAAATGTCGCTCTATTTTTGTATATAGCGCAAAAAATAAAAATCGCAGAGGTGATCAAATACCACCAAAAGAAAGCTCTATTTGTGGGAAGAAAAGGACGCAAATTTTGTTTGGGAGCCACGTCGCACGACTGCGCAATTGTCTGTTAAAGCGACGCAGTGCCGAATCGCAAAAACACCTTGGGTCATTTACCAGCGTATTGGTCCGGGTCTTAAGTGGTTAAATAAATTATTGGAAATAGAAAGAATGCATAATTTATTATAGCAACACCTTTACCTTTTCTCTTTTATAGTAAAAGGGTTGTTAAACATAAATACATTTTTTTTTATGACACACTTCTTTTCTTCAATAAGGTGAAAAGACCCTGTTAAAAATGCTGTGATGAACGTACAATTTTGTTAAATGTAATCATCGTGGAAGCTTTATGCCACGCACACACGCTTGGAATTTTTGGCAACTAGTGTTCGATGGGAGCTTTTTGATGGAAATTCCGACCCTGTGTAGACCCCATCGGACATTTTCTTTCAGAATTTCCGACAACAAAAAATTGAGAGCTGGTTCTCAAATTTTCCGGCAACAAAATCCGTTCTCATAAATTCAGAGCGTGTGTAGACTATTCCGACGCACAAAATTCCTCGCATTCTCTGAATCAAGTACTAGACGGAATTGCTTGGTCTGGTAAAACTTGTGTTCATAATGGAGATAGCACATTCGTCACGCTGTAACGGACTGAAAAGCACGTGAATCGTCTATCACCAAACTTCTACTAACACGAGATTAGCAGAAGGAGCCCAAAGGGTGGCGCAATTGATATGGAACTTCCGTTTTATTGTGCTGTATGTGACCGCGTTGACGTTCGCAATTTCCGTCAACATTTGTGAGACAAGTTTGAGCCAACATCCGTCGTACAATTATCCACGGTTTGGTTGTCGGAATGTCTCATCGTGTGTACGTGCCATTAAAGTATAACAAACATATTTAGATGTGGATAGAGTGAGCGGTTAAGAGTGAGAACCACTGTCAGGTTTTTTATTGCTATCTGTGTCCCCATTTGTGATACTTGTTTCAATGACAACTGTCTAATAGGGAATATCTCTCACATTGGATATCCTCTCACTTCCTGTTGAGTTTTCAGGAAATAAAAGGGAATCTCCCTAATTAGGGACTGATGACAAAAATAAATAAGGGAACATGTTTTGATCCCCTTGTGAAGAGACCCTTATGTGACGAGACCCTTTCTCGCCCAGGTCCTGCTCTCCCGACACTCCTCTGCTTCTATTCGATCAGCTTGCAGCTTGCAACATCTGATGGTCCAGTCATCCAAGATTCCGGGATCCAACCTACAGCTATGTGCCGATTGGATCCATGAAGAACACACACCAAGCGAGTTGTATGTATGTTCAACCAGAACTCAACTTTATTGAAACACTCTGCTGGTTATATACAGGTTACAAGCTTGTCATCAATCAAAGAACAATGAAATCTCCACCCCCTTTTCACACCGGGGCTTCCATACAGAGACATTTCGGCACCGATGTATTTAGCAAGACTTTAGTACCTCAGAGAGAATGACATTCCTGTAGATAATGACATCAGTGAAGTTAACAGAATACGGTATCTAGCCAGCTTATCTCTGCATAGAGAGGAGGTCATTACTACATCTGAGAGATCACACTCTTTTAGATAATGACATGCTAATCCAATACTCCTGATAATCAAAAGGCTCAAAACAGTGTTATCACACAATAGACAATGAAATGTCTTTCACAAGCCACTTAGCCTTTCAATAGTCCTCAATAGTCTGATTCAGTTCAATCCACATCTAGACAGGCAGAGGCATCCTGCAATATGTCCTATCCACAATGTCTCATCTTTTGCAATACATGAATATGGATTTCACGTAGAAAAACTTTAATATCTCACGATCCATGACACCCCTACTATACCAAATGTTTATTTTTGTTATACTTTAAATTGTGTTTGTATCCAAAACTTTTATTTAGGTTTTGGATAGAGTGGGGAAAGGTTAGATCCACTGTCCAGTTCTTAACACATCTGTGTTCCTGACCCCGGTCCCATTCACCCTCTCTATTTGTCCTGGTGACCATTGCTACCACAACAGAAAAGTGATGGGACATCCAATATTTTACAGTTACCACTGGAGATTCTGTCCACAATTCCAAATCATGGCAAAACACAAGGTTTGGGTGCCACTATTCTTAAGAGCACCTCAAATGTGGTGCGATTTTGCCATGATTATCGCATGACAGAAATATACAGCAATCATAGCAAAACTCGCATTTAAAAATTGTGCAATGTTTGTTGCCCAAAAATTAGCAACAAATGTACATAGAGAAGGCAGCCCATTGAAGTGAACTGCGGGTGGGAACACTAGTTCCCGCTACGTGAGATCTGAATGAGGCCTGATGGTTTTGATACACATATTTGGTCTTTAACCACTTGCCTAGAGGGGCAATTTTGAAATTTTTCACATACATGTTAAAATATGCATTTTTTTTTGTAGCGTTAAATGTGAGCTAAGACACTAGAATTATTGCCCCCACTCTGACGTTTGCCGCAATCCCCCAGGTGCAATCACCTTTTACAAATGTGTGCTGGTTGTACATGCATGCTTGAAGTTTTGCATGAGCACTGTGTCGTGGGGACTTTTCTATTATTTTTGTTCATTATTTTTTTTTTCATTATTTTTTTTCATCATTTACTGTATTTCTATTACAAGGTGGGACTTGCGATAGTTTTGGGCAGTAACAGATAATCTTTATTGAGACATCAGAGGTCAGGGGTATTAATCCTCATGCCTTCAAAGCATCTGATCCAACATAGGGCTAGATTCAGAAAGACTTATGCACTATGCACGCCGTCGTATGTTTAAGCGTATTCTGGAAACCAGATACACCTAAATTTAGCCAAGATACGCCCGGCGTAAGTCTCCTACGCTGACGTATCTTAGCTGCATATTTATGCTAGCCGCTAGGGGCGCTTCCGTTGATTTACACCTAGAATATGTAAATGAGCAAGATACGCCTATTCACGAACGTACGCACGGCCGTCGCAGTAAGCTACGCCGTTTACGTAAGGCATTTTTCAGGCGTAAAGATAAACCACCAAAAAGATGACGCAGCCAATGTTAAGTATGGACGTTGGAACAGCCGTCGAATTTCATGTCATTTACGTAGTTTGCGTAAGCCGATTCAGAATGGGGCTGGGCGTAGGTTACGTTCACGTCGAAAGCATTGACTATTTGGGACGTGATTTTGAGCATGCGGGACTGGGATACGTCCACGGGCGGCGCATGCAACGTTCGTTCGGCGCATCATTTACGCGGAGTCACGATTCATTTACATGGATCACGCCCACCTTCCACCTACTTTGAATTACGTGGACTTACGCCGGCCCATCTACGCTACGCCGCCTTAACTTAGGGAGCAAGTGCTTTGTGAATACAGCACTTTCCTCTCTAACTTGTGGCGGTGTAGCGTATATTCGATACGCTACGCCCGCTTACAAATACGCCGCCCTACCTGAAACTAGCTGATAGACTGTATTTGATTGGATGCTTCCCTGACTGTAATGGCCAGGGAAAGACAGCTCTGAAACTGGAAGTGACAGAATCCTGGTCGCTTCAAGTTTCATTCATTACCGTGGAGATCAGGGACTGAATGCTCCTCCATTTCCCCAGTGGGGATCATACAGCAGTCCCAGGCTTTATAAAGGGCTATGAACAGTGCACAATAACAAAACTCAGCATAATTCAATGTTTAAGTGTGTCCATAATTGTTCATAATTATCTATTTTTATGCAATGCTTTGGAACACACTATCATGTGTTGCAATGCATTTCAGCAGACTTAAACACAGATGTCAATAGAATAAATCAAATATAACTGGGACCCCAAAGGTAACCCAGAAATATTTTGGAAAAAGGGGGGGTGGGCGGGTGGACTATAGCGGTACTGCGTACAAGAAGGTACAAGGGAACATGGACTGAGGTAAAAAATTACAATTGTTTATTATAATGAACAAGTAGGACACACGTTATTAGATCATAAAAAACAAACAAACAAAAACAATATTAAAAATGTGACACAGTGCATGCCAAACCAGGTCACCGAGGTGTTGAATCAACCCTAGGCAAGGGGAAGCGGTGAAGAGGGTGTGGTCATGCCCGTTGAATCTCAATCTCGACTAGTTTCGCAACAATAGTTGCTTCATCAGGAGAGGTAGTCTAAAAACATAATACAGTAATTATAATCACAGAATCCATACATATAGGTAAATATGCATGATAGTGTATCACAATATTACTATACAAGTATTCGTTTTATACAGCATAAACATTGGGGATTCTAAAGATGCCAAGTGGCTTACCTGCACTGTTTAAAGGAGACCACCGAAAGCTATGAACCGCAGTTGGAGGGAGGTAGCCTCTCAAGAACGGGTAGGTAGTAGAGGGAGCCACAATATGGGCTATCCTAAAAAAGCTATGTATAAAGATGGATGTCAAATAGGATTCGTTGCATTGACTACCATAGGGAGGGAAAGGAGGGGGTGGGGATGGTGGTAATAGTGAGTGCTCAATAAAAAACTAGCCAAAAGGAGTGTAAAATTAAGTGCAAAAAACAACAAGGAAGGAAAAAGGGGGGGGAGGGGGGGGGGGAAGGAAGGGGAAAATGAATGAGGGGAGAGGGCAAACAGGTAATTGGGGAAGGGAGAGGGGGGGGGGAGAGGGAGGGTGTGAATGGGGGGGGGGGGAAAGGGGGGGGGGGGGAGGGAAGAATGGATAGGAAAACGGGAAGGGGGGGGGGGGGGAAGGTGTTGTGTTGGTGTGTGGTGGTGAGTGAGGGGATTGGAGCAATAAGGATTGGGGATGTGCTCAAGGAAAAAAGGTTTTTCCCCCCCCCCTTCCCGTTTTCCTATCCATTCTTCCCTCCCCCCCCCTTTCCCCCCCCCCCCCCCGTTCCACCCCCGTCTCCTCTCCCCCCCCCCCCTCTCCCTTCCCCAATTACCTGTTTGCCCTCTCCCCTCATTCATTTTCCCCTTCCTTCCCCCCCCCCCCTCCTCCCCCCTTTTTCCTTCCTTGTTGTTTTTTGCACTTAATTTTACACTCCTTTTGGCTAGTTTTTTATTGAGCACTCACTATTACCACCATCCCCACCCCCTCCTTTCCCTCCCTATGGTAGTCAATGCAACGAATCCTATTTGACATCCATCTTTATACATAGCTTTTTTAGGATAGCCCATATTGTGGCTCCCTCTACTTCCTACCCGTTCTTGAGAGGCTACCTCCCTCCAACTGCGGTTCATAGCTTTCGGTGGTCTCCTTTAAACAGTGCAGGTAAGCCACTTGGCATCTTTAGAATCCCCAATGTTTATGCTGTATAAAACAAATACTTGTATAGTAATATTGTGATACACTATCATGCATATTTACCTATATGTATGGATTCTGTGATTATAATTACTGTATTATGTTTTTAGACTACCTCTCCTGATGAAGCAACTATTGTTGCGAAACTAGTCGAGATTGAGATTCAACGGGCATGACCACACCCTCTTCACTGCTTCCCCTTGCCTAGGGTTGATTCAACACCTCGGTGACCTGGTTTGGCATGCACTGTGTCACATTTTTAATATTGTTTTTGTTTGTTTGTTTTTTATGATCTAATAACGTGTGTCCTACTTGTTCATTATAATAAACAATTGTAATTTTTTACCTCAGTCCATGTTCCCTTGTACCTTCTTGTACGCAGTACCGCTATAGTCCACCCGCCCACCCCCCCTTTTTCCAAATTATTTCTGGGTTACCTTTGGGGTCCCAGTTATATTTGATTTATTCTATTGACATTTAGGATGATGGTACTTTTATGCTTGTTTACTTTTGTGTTTACTCCAAGAGGCTTTAATTTAATTAAACACAGATGTGTTGTGGAAGGTGTGTTGAAGTGCAATTCAAAATAAATGGCACCAAATTGCCCCAAAACTCGTAATCCATGTATATATATATATATATATATATATATACACACACACACACACAGGTGATACTCGAAAAATTTGAATATCGTGCAAAAGTTAATTTATTTCACTAATGCAACTTAAAAGGCGAAACTAATATATGAGATAGACACATTACATGCAAAGCAAGATAGTTCAAGCCATGATTTGTTATAATTGTGATGATTATGGCTTACAGCTCATGAAAACCCCAAATCCACAATCTCCGAAAATTTGAATATAGTGAAAAGCTGGAATATTCTAGGCTCAAAGTGTCCCACTCTAATCAGCTAATTAAGCCATAACTCCTGCAAAGGGTTCCTGAGCCTTTAACCACTTAAGGACCGCCTACTGCACATTTACGTCGGCAGAATGGCACGGCTGGGCACATCAACGTATATATACGTTGGTTTTAGTACCCAGCCGTGGGTCGCGGGCGCGCGCCCGCGGGCGCGCGCCCGCGACCCGGTCCGAAGCTCCAGGACCGGGACCGCGGGATTCGCGGACCCGATCGCCGCTGCAGTGCGGCGATCCGTCCCTGGAGCGGAAGAACGGGGAGAGCCGTGTGTACACACGGCTTCCCCGTGCTTCTCTGTGGCCAGAGCATCGATCGCGTCATCCCTGTAATAGGGGGACGCTATCGATGACATCACACCTACAGCCACACCCCCCTACAGTTGTAAACAACACATTAGGGCACACATTCCCTACAGCGCCACCTGTGGTTAACTCCCAAACTGCAACTGTCATTTCCACAGTAAACAATGCAATTTAAATGCATTTTTTTGCTGTGAAAATGACAATTGTCCCAAAAATGTGTCAAAATTGTCCGAAGTGTCCGCCATATTGTCGCAGTCACGAAAAAAATCGCTGATCGCCGCTATTAGTAGTAAAAAAAAAATAATTAATAAAAATGCAATAAAACTATCCCTTATTTTGTAAACGCTATAAATTTTGCGAAAACCAACCGATAAACGCTTATTGCGATTTTTTTTACCAAAAATATGTAGAAGAATACGTATCGGCCTAAACTGAGGAAAAAAAATGTTGTTTTATATATTTTTGGGGGATATTTATTATAGCAAAAAGTAAAAAATATTGCATTTTTTTTTAAATTGTCGCTCTATTTTTGTTTATAGCGCAAAAAATAAAAACCGCAGAGGTGATCAAATACCACCAAAAGAAAGCTCTATTTGTGGGAAAAAAAGGACGCAAATTTTGTTTGGGAGCCACGTCGCACGACCGCGCAATTGTCTGTTAAAGCGACGCAGTGCCGAATCGCAAAAACCCCTTGGGTCATTTGCCAGCGTATTGGTCTGGGTCTTAAGTGGTTAAATGGTCTCTTAGTCTGGTTCAGTAGGAATCACAATCATGGGAAAGACTGCTGATCTGACAGTTGTGCAGAAAACCATCATTGACACCCTCTATAAGGAGGGAAAGAAGTTGGATGTTCCCAAAGTGCTGTATCAAAGCACATTAATAGAAAGTTATGTGAAAGGGAAAAGTGTGGAAGAAAAAGGTGCACAAGCAGCAGGGATGACCACAGCCTGAAGAGGATTGTCAGGAAAAGGCCATCCAGAAGTGTTGGACTTTCACAAGGAGTGGGACTGAGGCTGGAGTCAGTGCATCAAGAGCCAGCACACACAGACAGATCCTGGACATGGGGTTCAAATGTCGTATTCCTCTTGTCAAGCCACTCCTGAACAACAAACGTCAGAAGCGTCTTACCTGGGCTAAAGAAAAACACACCTGGTCCAAAGTCCTCTTTTCTGATGAGAGCAAATTTTGCATCTGATTTAGAAAAACCAAAGATTCCGAGTATGGAGAAAGAATGGAGAGGCACACACTGCAAGATGCATGAAGTCCAGTGTGAAGTTTCCACAGTCTGTGTTGATTTGAGGAGCCATGTCATCTGCTGGTGTTGGTTCACTGTGCTTTAATAACCTCTTGCAGACCACCCGCCGTCATACTACTGCGGGACGGTGGCACGCCTGGGCGAGAGCCCGTAGCTATATATCCGCTTTAAAGCGGCCGCTAGGGGGCATGTGCGCGCCGCTGAAGGCGCTCGCCCCCCAGTCCCGCGCGCGTGCCCGGCGGGTACGATCGCCACCGGGCACCCGCGATTGCTCGTTACAGAGCGGGGAACGGGAGCTATGTTTGTAAACACATAGCTCTCGTTCCTGTCAGCGGGGGAAACACTGATCTCCTGTTCATACAATGTATGAACAGAAGATCAGTGATTTCCCCTAGTGAGGCCACCCCCCCATACAGTTAGAACGCACCCAGGAACACACTTAACCCCTTCCCTGCCCCCTAGTGTTAACCCCTTCACTGCCAATGGCATTTTTATAGTAATACAATGCATTTTTATAGCATTGATCGCTATTTTGTAAACGCTATAACTTTTGCGCAAACCAATCAATAAACGCTTATTGCGATTTGTTTAATGAAAAATATGTAGAAGAATACGTATCGGCCTAAACTGAGGAAAAAAAAAATGTTTTATACATTTTTGGGGGATATTTATTATAGCAAAAAGTAAAAAATATTGCGTTTTTTTCAAAATTGTCGCTCTATTTTTGTTAATAGCGCAAAAAATAAAAACCGCAGAGATGATCAAATACCACCAAAAGAAAGCTCTATTTGTGGGAAAAAAAGGACGCCAATTTTGTTTGGTAAACACGTCGCACGACCGCGCAATTGTCAGTTAAAGCGACGCAGTGCCAAATCACAAAAAGTGCTCTGGTCATTGGACAGCAATATGGTCCGGGGCTAAAGTGGTTAACTCCAGGGTCATCGCAGACGTCTATCAGGAGATTTTGGAGCACTTCATGCTTCCTTACGAGGTCTATGGGGCTGCTGACTTCATTTTCCAGCAGGACTTGGCACCTGTCCACTCTGCCAAAAGCACCAAAACCTGTTTCAATGACCGTGGGATTACTGTGCTTGATTGGCCAGCAAACTCGCCTGACCTCAACCCCATAGAGAATCTATAGGACATTGCCACGAGGAAGATTAAAGACATGAGACCGAACAATGGAGAAGAGCCTAAGGTCGCCATCAAAGCATCCTGGTCTTCCACAACACCTCAGCAGTGCCACAGGCTGATAGCTTCCATGCCACGCCGCATTGAGGCAGTAATTGCTGCAAAAAGGGCCCAAAGCAAGTACTGAGTACTGTATGCATGCTTATACTTTTCAGAGGACCGATATTGTTCTATGTACAATCCTTGTTTTATTGATTGCAAGTAATATTCAAATTTTCTGAGATTGTGGATTTGGGGTCTTCATGAGCTGTAAACCATAATCATCACAATTGTGACAAATCACGGCTTGAACTATCTTGCTTTCCATGTAATGAGTCCATCTCATATATTAGTATATAAAGTTACTTTTGCACAATATTCTAATTTTTCAAGTATCACGTGTGTGTGTATATATATATATATATATATATATATATATATAATATTATTTTCTTCGGTTTATATACAATTAAAAACTTTTTTTGAGACATTTGATATGAATACAATATTATACAATATTATACAATATAAATGTAACACAAAATGACTACTGCTTTTAAACAGCAATACCATTTCCTTTAGTGTCGCTGCTGTGTCCTGTTTAGGAAATGAGCCCAGACAGGAATAATGAACTAAGTAAACAATTTTTTGGGCTTGGCAGAATATACAGTATGTCTACCTAAAATTTTAAATCATTCTCCGCAGGGAAAGAATAGTCTTAATAAATGCTTACTAAGAAAAAAGATTAATGTCTTATCTTTCTCTGCCCTCTGTTCACCTGGGAGTACTGGGACATTATGGAGCCTAGACATTAATTACACTAATAGAACTTATTTTAACTTGAAATCGTCCTATCCTCCAAAAAGTACAAGCTATTATTGCTAACAAAGTGCATTTTCTTTGTGTTACCTGTACTTGTGTCTAAGGATGAGCCTGCATCCTACCTAGGGCTAGGCTATACGCGTGTCAGGATTTAAGCATACAGTATATAAACGGCCAAAAATGTAATAAATTGCAGCTTACACATCCTTAGATAGGATGGTTGTATTTGGTCTCTCTTTTTTTTTTCTTCCCTTTTTACATGTCCAGTTTAAGACATAGCTAAACACAACAACAAAAATGTAATATATTGCAGCTTATTGGCCTTTGGATGAGGTGGCTTCATTTGCTTTATTTTTTCATGCATTCTTCCCGTTCTTCCCACCTGATAATCTTGAAAATTGGAATGAGCAAACCAGATGGGTTTCCCAAGTCCTTCAGAATGGGTTCTCACAAGGTCTGTTTCTCAGCTCTGGTCCCCACTGGTTCTCCCTTGCAAAAGACACTTATGGCAGAGGAACCTTCCAGCCCCGGTCCCAGCGAAGCATGGGATCTCTCATAGTCTCAGTCTCACTGGTGCTATGCTCAGTCACCAGCAACTGGTCTTTATCCTTTCTAGTGTAGGCACAGACACAGACACCCCAGTTTTGGGTCTGCACCCTCTGGTCACAGTACTGTGGATGCTCTGGCATCAGGCTGTCCAACTCAGCTTCCTCCCGAAAAAGACCCAGATCTCTCCAGGAAAGCTCACACAGCAGGGAGGCGAGGGGTAAGAGGAGCCTGCTGCATAACACAAAGCAGTCCTCCCATCTCTGTCACTGCTCACAGGAAAGGAGAAATAAGAGAGAACTGAACACAAATGGCAGAGCACCTGGCTACATTGGGCTGACATCTGAACACTATTAGAAGGGAAATCATTCAATGGGAACACTAATTCTGGTACAACACTGAGGTTCCCTCTCTTTGGAGGGACTTCCTCTCACTTTCTGTTTTGACTATGGGACAGGAAGTGAAAGTAAATCTCCCCAATAGGTCACAGATGGCAAAAAACTGACAGGGGTAATAACCCTTTAAACAATACACCTGTACTAAGCAATGATGGGCTGACAGAGGCAACAGCTATCTGACGGTTAGCTGGAGACTAGTGAAATGGACTTTAAAGGCACACGGTATATATAGTATGAAAACTAGGTAGATTTATTGATATCGAAATGCCATAAAAACAGTTATGAACATAAAATCAAAAAGAAGAAATTAAGTAAACAGCTGGTCCACATGGGTTATTACAATGATTATACAGTTCTACCAAAAGAAGAGCTCAGATATAAAGCATGATTGTAAAGTTGGCTGTATAGTGTATAACCGGGTGGTGGTCCAGAGGATCAGGAGGGCTTGCTCTACATGTTGCGCGCTATGATTAGCGCTTCCTCAGGAGCATAAACATTTCAATAGAAGGTAGAACTGCATTGGGGGTAAACAACAGTCGGTCTTTTTTGGCCTAACATTAGCTGTAGTTCAAAAGAGTAGTAATCCAGCCAGTTAAGGAGATAATATCGTTAAAGCAAAAGCACTGTTGCATTGGATGGTAGGGCGATCAGTTGCTGGCAAGCAGAGGGAAGAAACCCTATTCCAGGGGTATATACACGGATGACCATGCTGTATGCTAGATATATGCTAGATGCTGTATGCTACATAGAGTGGGCCGGACACCTGTGAGCAGGGGGATAAACCTGACTCACCGGTAGCTAGCTTGGAGGTCTCCAGTCCAGATGGATGGAGATAATTACAAGCAGTAGCACTAGGAAGGTCCTTAGAGCCCAGGGCCTAGCTGTCCACCCGTGGAGATCCCCCTGGTTTGTGGAGGATGCCAATACCTATAGCTATCTGACGGTGTTTGGAAGTAATCACACAGGGAAAACTGTGAATAAGATCTTATATGTGTCAATTAAAATGTAAAATAAAATATATTATTAACCAGTAAAACTTTATTAGAGCTGACAAAGTAAAACATAAAGTAAAACCCATGATGGCAGCATAAGAAAATAAGTTTAAAAAAACTGCATGTAACTACTAGTTGTAATCATTTTAAAAACCAAGGAGGGTTTGGGAAGGGCAGTATTCAAACAATGACTTTCAGGTCCAGGTTACAGCCTTGGTATGTCACCTCACACAATATTCCATACTTGCCTATAAACAGCATACAGAGATCTACCTAAAACTAAAAGTCATCATTTGCATACTGATTGCATGCAGGCCTGGGGCTGCTGGGTGGGTCAGATAAAGTTTTAGAGAAAAAAATGAATGTGCGGTCTGCTTTTAACCAGTTATGTTTTTAAATTGTGGTTTGGCTTGACTTTTTGAAAGATTTAAAGCCACTTGTAAAATATTGTAAATAGACATTGAGGACCAGGCACTGGTACAGTTAAATGAAAGTTCATGTTTTAAAACCAGCATCATTTATATATGCTATTTTAGGTCTGAAGTAAGAAAAGAAGGATAAAGGGATCTTATTAAAGATTTCATGAACAGGGGGAGTCTGAGGACTGACGCCAGTGAAAAGCTGTGGATTTGGAAGATTTTTCTTTATCAAATTACAGTATGTCAGACATATAAAAACAAACCAAACACCAGACTGATACAATGCATTTCCCTTAGAGCACTGATAAAAGTTAAGATACAATAGGGCTGGATTATGGCAAACTATTCCACAGGAGTGCCCTCTTCCACTACCATCCGATCCAGTCGCCCATCTCCCTCAACTCCCCTGACACATATTATGGATCCCTTGTCATCTACTTTGACCTTTGGGCAGCCATAGATGATGCAAAAAAAATGTATTGAAAATAAAAACCTGCCTGAAGCTCTATCTCTGCACATATACTTAATATACCCTCCAAGAACCATGGCCAAAGAGGGCACAAACTTTTGGGCCTACTTCCTTGGGATTGCAGCCAACCCCCTCCCCTAGGCTAGTATGGTAGCAGGGTCTTTTATTAGGGTAATAGGTTTGGGGTAGTTGGTGTTCTGGCCATTTAAATATGGTAATAGGGGATGTCGATGGTGCAATCGGATCCCATGGAACATTCCAGGAATGCTGCTGGGAGGCTATAAAATGGCCCCGGCAGCGTCAGCTGGCTACTTGGCATGCACAAAAGCTCCAGCCATGTAGTCCCCTGTCCAGCTATTTATAGGCAGGGAGGAGTGGCTGCGCTGCTGCCTGTCACTCTCTGAAAAGGAGTGGGTCCGAGGCTTAGATTTAGAAGTAGGTTACCAGGAATATCGTGTTATTGGAGCTTTTCCACGAGGTGGTGGCACTGGACTTTTAGGGTGCACAATTCGTGGATCGTCGCATCTTGGTGAGTACTGACAATAAGGTTGCATGTTTGCTGTCAAATGCCTATCCTCTAAATCTGTTTAGGCTGTTCTCCTCTTGCGACATATGGTTTTCCTTTGCCTTAAATTCAACATCTGGCTTAAGGCCCGATATGTTCCTGGTTTTTCGAACATAATTGCCGATGCATTGTCTTGTTTCCAGATGCCCAGGTTTCAGCAACTTCTCCCAGAGGCAATAGAGGTGGGTTGTCCGTGTCCCATGGGACTCTGGGACTTGATCTGAAGCTGGTGCAGGAGGCCATTTGGAACTCGTGGCTCCCCATGCTTGGGTCAACTATGCAGCCGCCTGGAAAAAGTGGGCCACGTTCGCGGTGGGCCAGGATTTTATTTGTGTCTCTGGCAGAGCATGCCCTTTTTTGTTTTTTGGCCTCTTTAATGGAATTTGGTTACTCCTATTATCATGTGGCTAAAATTATGGCTGGGGTTTTCTTTTTTGCTTCGCCTCCTGGGTCTCCCTTCTTGCATGGAGTTCTTCTCAATTAAGCAGGCCTTGAAGGGGTATCGTAAGGCGAAGTTCTCGCCGGATGGTAGACAGCCTATTTCGCTGGAGCTTCTAGCCGATCTTTTTGCTGCCACTTTGGTGATGTGCTTTTCTGGTTATGAGGCCCTGCTGTTTCGTACAGCAATTTCTTTGATATTCTTTGGGCCCTGCGAATATCCGAGCTGGTTCCACTATCCAGGCATGGGTATTCTGGTATTTTATTTAATCATGTGTTCATTTTGTCCGGTTATTTCTATGCCGGTCAAAGATTGACCAATTGGGTAGGGGCACTTGGCTGTCTTTGCCTGCCGGGTCAGACCCCTTTATCTGCCCGCTGAGCCTGGTTAGGCAATTTTTGGTCATCCGTTCATGTGGCACCGGTCCTTTACTAACCCATTTAAATTCAAACCCCACATTCCAATTTGATGCAGGTTTGAAGAAAGGTCTTGCTCATGTAGATCTAGAGAGTTTCCATTTTTCTTCCTATTCATTTCATATAGGTGTAGCATCAGGGGCCTCCAGAGCTTAGATATTTAGAGAGAAAGGATATCAGAAACACCAACTGCTCAAACTGAAGGAAGAAATATGATATGTCGACAGAAAAACCTTGCTACAAAAGTGAGAACCAAAATGATATAGCTTTCATCACGGGATACAGTACACAACATCTACAACTTGAACGAATCCTGAAAAAATATTGGCCAATACTAAAGGAGGATAGAGTCTTAGCTAAGATTCTACCAAAGAAGCCTAACTTCATATACCGAAGAGCTCCCACGTTAAGGAACCATTTAGTACATAATGTGGTAGACCCACCAAAAACAGTAGAGATATGTCTAGAACTTAAAGGTTTTTACAGATGCCAGAGGTGTCTCCCCTGTAAAACTAGTAAGAAACAACCTAGAATACGATTGAGCTTTAAATCACACGCCCTTAACAAAGAATTTCAGATTAAATAACTTATAACCTGCAATAGTACGCATGTTACATTTGTAGTGGAATGCCCTTGCAAGCTCCAATACGTGGGACGCACCACCAGACCCCTAAAAGTAAGGATACAAGAGCATATAAAAAACATACGCAAAGGGTTTCCTAACCACAGCCTTTCTAAACATTTTATTAAAGTCCACCATAAGGACCCATCAGGGATGATTTTTTATGCAGTGGATATTATAAAAGATCAATGGAGGGAAGGAAACAAAAAGACCCAGGTGTCGCAGAATGAGACCCAATGGATATACAGGTTGGGGTCCCTTGAACCGGGGGCCTCAACCTGGATATAGACCTCAATTGTTTTATATCAAATTACTGATCTTTATATGGGGTCCCTAATTTTGAGGAGACCTGCCCCATGATGACAATTTGATATTGTACAAATGAGGAGCAGAAACATATTAGGAACATTTATATTGTAATTAATACCCTATACCTATATGGAAAGGTTGATACATATCAGCATACATACCCCTTAGCACACTATAGATTGGGCCATGCATTCCCTACTTATTTAGATGAGGGATGCCCATGATTACCCATCATTATCAGGAATATTTGTTCAGCCACCTACACGTTATAGGGGGTACTTAAATTAAGCACTATGAGATAACCCCCATTAGCCCCTCTTGAACTGTAATTTAAATTAATTTCTAATTCCTGCTTTTATTATCTATCATTATATTATATTATTGATTCCCATCTTCATTATTCACCATTATATTATATTACATTATTTATTCATATCTGTATAATTATCTACTTCTATCTTAATGTTTCTCCACTCTGGCTCAGTTTTACTGGGTAATATCTGTATTGTATAGCTCGGCGGCATTTAGGTCACTACATTCCTTACCAAGTTTTTATAGTAAGATCATATTTATGACACTTTCCATTGTATATCCTATTTCCTTAGTACAGCAAGGGTACAATTGGTGCCGTACAGTTTAAAATACATAACATCCCCAGCACTATAAGGGATTCGAGTAAGAGTATGTAATTAGATTTAGTCGTTGGTACGACATTCAACAGAGACTTAAGTTACCCCCACACAGGAGGGACCTACATGCCACTTTGCTATAAAGGACGTAGACTGTGGATAGCTATCATCTTCTTTGAGAAAGTCATTGGACGAAACGTGTTTTTGTTTATTGGGTTATTTATTCATTATTCCTAAGGAGATACACATCGTTTATTTGCACACATTTATAATTTGAACACTATTACACTTGGACCACTCATAGGCTTATAATAGCCATTATTTACAAGAGAATTATCATTCACTGCAATCTCACATTTAAATAGATGAAGCACTCATTTATTTATCACCTTAATACCATTCCCGTCACAGGGACCACAGATTCATCCTCTCCAGGGGTGATCAGTATTAGGGCACCTACTGACGCCACGAAGGGGAGTCTCTTTTATATGGGCTTACCCACCAGGAGCTACCCGACACATGTTCACTGCACTTCAGCACTGTGCACAATCTGAGGATTGAGGGTTTATCACCCAGATATGATTGGGTCTATACTACAAACTCAATAGGCAGCGCAGTTACCCCTTATATATTATATATTTAGGAGGGTTTACTAGGGGGGCAGCAGCCATTACCACACTTTAGCGCAGAATTTATTTCATTTTATTTTAATCCTTGCAATGTACATAGATCACTCAAAGGAGAACATTTTTTTTTTCAACAAAAGTAGAGTTACGCTTTAATAAATGTTCAGCCCTGAATGCTGCTAAAAATAAATAATGGAACTGAAACAATGATCAAATATCTTCTATATACAGATCCAATTTCTCTATACAATGATCAGCTATAATATTATAATGACCCACTTAATACTGTATTGAGTAAGTCCTGGTTTTGCCTCCAAAACAGACACTTTTGCCGCTAAAATAGCCCTGACCCATCGGGGTATGGATACCACTAGACCCCTGGAGGTGTGCTGTGGTATCTAGCACCAAGTCAACATTAGCAGATCTTTTAAGTCTTGTAAGTTGAAAGGCATAGCCTCCATAGATCGGACTTGTTTGAACAGCTCATCCCTTAGATTCTTGATGAATCTTCAGAATTTGGAGGCCAAGTCATCACCTTGAAATTGTTGTGTTTCTCAAACCATTCTTGAACCATTTTTGCAGGGTGGCAGGGCTTTTATTCTGCTGAAAGAGGACACTACTGTCAGCAAATAATATTTTCAGTTGTTCAGCAACACTGTTTTTAGGTGGGTGTTGCGTGTCAAAGTAATATCCACATGAATGGCAGGACCAAGTTTCTCATCAGAACAAAATGCCAAAACTGCCTCGTGGCTCTATGTCTATCCCATGTAAGCAACCCACACACACACAATCATCCACATTATGTAAAAGAAAATGTGATTCATCAGACCAGGCCACCTTCTTCCAATGCTCTTTAGTCCAGCTCTGATGCTTATGTGACCATTGTAAGGACTTTTGGCTGTTGACACGGGTCAGCAAGGGCACCCTGACTGGTCTGCGGCTACGCAGCTCCCTACACAACATCTTTACTTGCTGCCTAATATATCCCATGACATTCAGATGCCATTGTAACCACATAATCTATGTTATTCCCTTAAATTGTCAGGCCGCGTACACACGATCGTTCCAAATCAATGAAAATGGACTGAAGTTCAGTTTCATCGGTCCAAACCGACCTTGTGTACAGCCCATCGGTCTGTCGTCCTTCGGACCAAAGTTTTAAAACTTGCTTTAAAATCGGACTGATGGACGCCTGACCATCGGTCCAAACCGATCGTTAGTACGCAAAAGCATAGATTCAAAAACCCGCGCATGCTCAGAATCAAGTCAACGCATGCTTGGAAGCATTGAACTTCGTTTTTTTCAGCAGGTTGTTGTGTTTTACGTCACCGCGTTCTGACACGATCGGTTTTTGAACTGATGGTGTGCACGCACATAAGACCATCAGGCCACTTCAGCGGTGACCTGATGAAAACGGTCCGTCGCCCTATTCTCATCGGATTGACCGATCGTGTGTACGTGGCCTCAGTGATCCTAATGTTACAACTGATCGTTGTATTTTCTTCAATGTTTGATTACATGTTAGATTCAATGCTAGACTTTTACTACCTTCTACAAAGTTGTCTTTATTATGCAGCCACAGAGGTAAGGGAGGGCTTGTTGTAAAGATAATTAACTGCTTGTTAAAAAAAATCTATAAATACTTGAATTTCCCTAGCTTGGCTGCAGGTGCACATCAAATACATTAAAACCCACCTTTTGCAAAATAAATAAATAAATAAATGCGCCCATATTTGCGGCAAATTTGCATATGAGCCTGCAGAGCATTGCAGCAAATATCAGTGGACTGGGTTGCAACACGCAGGGCTTTCATTTGATATGCACAGGTCTTTTTTCATTTGACCTATCATATTGGCTGATTGGGGCTTGTAGTTTATTCATTCACAGACCTAAAACAGACATGCAGTCCATTTCCATCTGACTGCCCCATAGAGGAGAGCAGGCCCTGTCCTTGTCCACTCTGCATAGCAGAGCGGACAAGGACCTGTCATCAGCCTGATCAGTGGGGATAAGCTGAAAGATCCCCTGCTGAGAAGGCAGATTCCACTCGAACGGATCCGCCCTGTGTGAAAGGGGCCTAAAACACCAAACTTCCTGTGTTGATTATGTATCAATGATTATATACACAGCATTACATGGAGAGGAACCGTAGGTAACAAAGAAAGAACGGGCAAACTACCAGTTTACACAAAAACACAATAGGTGTACATCATGCATAATATTTGAAAAGGATTGTGAAGTCACACAATCAGATGTCTTAAAAAACAACTATGAAGGTTTAAACTCAAGTGAAACAGAAATTAATGCTACACACATCTGTGATAAATACAGAAAATATACAGGATTCTTTTGTTTTGAGAACCTTCTACAGATTTAAAGCTTAAATTAATTAATACATCCGATCATCTTAGAAAACAAATTGCTCTGTAGGCAGACACGCATTACTTTGTACAGTAAATGATGCTGGCAAGCACCCAGCCTGATAAGGATACAACATGATGATGTGTTCCAGATTGCAGTACATATCATAAATCATATCACTTATATCTCCCATGCTAGTAGATAATTAATGCTTTACCTAAATGATGATACTGAGAGTATAATGACAGGCAATCCTACAAACACACATTTTGTTTAAAAAAACAACACAAAAAAACCCCACAAAACATTGAACAACCGGGGACAGGCGGAAAAAAAAACCATTCCAAATCAACATTGATAAAATGGCAAATTATTGTCTTTGTTGTTGGTAAAATCACTACAGACCCCTCTTTAGAAGATCTGAAAGTCCTGTTAGATAGACTGATGCTATTAGACAAATTACTAAGCATACAACTAAGCATACAACATCTTACATCAAATGATTAATTTACACATGGTTTAAATATTTATCTACAGAACATCCACATAATCAACTCAAAGTGTACACAAACCTCAAACCCCCCACCCCCCCCCCCCCATTTGTTTTGTAAATGTACTGCATCATAACAATCCTTAGATGTGGTGGCTGCGCTAGTTTTTTTTTTTTCTTGTTGGCTTATTTTCACCTGGTGATGGATGGGGCCCAGTAACACACTTCATATCATAGAGTTCTCCACTCTACTGAGAAGCAATGGAGCCACACTTGGATAGCAGCATTGTCATGGGCTAGAAGATTTAGATGGCCTTGACTAACAAATTAAGGCTGAACTCCAGCTAACAATTTATAAGCAGGTATAGCAGCATTTTGTTTTCCTTTTGGAAAACAGGTTTTCCAAAAAATTAATATAGGTTGACTATGTAAGCACATCTGTTAGGCCTCGTACACACGATTAAATATATTTGTTCAAAATGGTCTGTCCGACCGATTTGAACAAATCTGTCTGCTGGCATTTTGGTTTGCTCGCGTGTACACACGAGCAAACCAAAATCCCTGCCAGCAGACAGCGCGCTGATGTCTCGGTGATGTGGCGGTGACGTTGACGCCGCCACGTCACCGCACCAGGAAGTAAAAACACTTCCGCGCATGCGTCGAAAACATTCGGCGCGTGTGCGAGAAGACATGTCTGCTGGTTAGCGTACTAACCAGCAGACATGTCGGGCGGACGGGTTCCCAGCCGACAGATTTCAAAGCATGCTTTGAAATCTCTCCGGTGGCCAAATCCGTCTGTTTGCCCGTACACACGATCGAATCTGTCTGCTGAAACGGTCTATCAGACCGTTTCCAGCAGACAGATTTGATCGTGTGTACGAGGCCTAAGTGTTAAATGGCTGTCTCTGCCTTCTGTCTATATGTATGATGCCACTTTTGCTGGACAGATTTGTCTGTCAAAGGAAATTGAAAAATGACAGACTTACTGACAGGATCACCAGGTGAAAAAAAGTAAAAAAGCCTAAAAAATAAAACGAATATACCCACCACATCTAATGCTGGCCATACACTATACAAAAAATTCAAACCCATTTTCAAACAACAAACATTCGGCTGTGAGAGCAAAAAATAGTGCCATCATGTAATGACCGATAAATCGTTCAGGGGACATAAATGTATTAATTTTTTGTTTGTTTTTGACATTAACACAGTGCAAACAGTTCAGAGGGCAAACACATTCAGCTTTCAATTTATCGTTTGTTTGGCAGAAAATGTCCAAACTTGTCCGATTTTTGATTTTGTGCCCATTAACCGGCCGAAAAACTAACAAACTGGCCAAATGACGGAATATCGGATGATTTTTTTGTATAGTGCATGGCCAGCATAAGAATTGGTAAGGTGCAATATATAGTAATACAGTTTACTTTTGTGTTTAGTTGTGCTTTAAAGACATCATGAAGATAGTTCAATACATAATGTGGTACAATACTGAAAAATTTAAGCATACCTCAGGGACATGAAAAATATCCCACACAGACTTCTGGTCTAATGCTGAAATAGTTACAAATAGTCCCCTGATTGAGACTCTCCAATATGCATGTCTAATACTTGTCTATTCCAAGGAAACTAGCAGCTGTTCTCAGCCTACAAAGGTACTCACACACATCTGTTCCATCCTGAAATGGCTTGAAAAGGAAGAGTTCACTACAAACTGAACCAGTGTTTCTATAACCAAACCAGAAGAGGCCATAAATTGCATTGTTATTCCTTAAAAAAAAAGTATGTTTTCCACTGAGTACAAATATTTGTGTAGAATACAAAGAACATCATCATAGCAGAGCCAATAGGTTTGAGAAAGCAGCTGCAAATGATTACATCACACCATAAACTAACATTACAAAAAAAAACACAAAAGGAACAACAACAAAAAACACTGAATTTGTATATTCTGCAAAATCTTTTTTTTTTTTTTGATTTTACAGTAAAAAGTGAACACATGCTTGAACAAAGAGATACCTTGTAAATCAACAACACTACTTAAGGTCCCAATACACAGTCCACACCAAAACTGGTATTTCAGCTTTTAGTAGATGCTGGAGAGTTATGCCACCTGACAATTTTATTATCTCTTAAGTCACATACACACGATCGGAATTTCCGATGGAAAAAGTCAGACAGACTTTTTCCATCGGAAATTCCGACCGTGTGTGTGTCCCATCGGAGAAATTCCATTGCAATTCTGATGAATTCCATCGGAGTTTAAATATAGAACATGTTCTATTTTACTTCGATGGAATTCCTTCGGAATTCCGATGTGCTTTTGGCCGGGCAAAAGCCAGATCGTGTGTACGCGGCATTAGGGACCTTGTTGGTAAAATGTCTGCATTGGTCAATAAAATGTTGATTTTTTTTCCCATATAGTGTAATGTTTCCATAATTGGACATATGTTTACCTTCAGAGGCCCACACAACTGTCAGGGATGAGACTACATCTGCCAAAAGGGGGGATAATGTTCATGAATACCATGCAAAATTATTTGTTGTATATTGTTTTAGTCGTGCCACATGTTTCTGTCTTGCTAAAAAAGTGTAGGCGCAGCAACTTCAAAAATCATATAAGACCCAGTAAAAAATCTATAAAAGTCAGTTGAGAAAGGAACGTGGCTTGCCAGGACATCGCAGCGCGCATGCTCACGAAACGTGTCCATTAGCAGTGACGTCATCTCTTGCAGCCCCTCCATCTCGTGCGCCCCACGCCTCGTTTTGAGTTCCCTGGAGTTCCCTTTCCCTGGAGCTGGCTCTACACCTATTGGTCAACACCTCCTGGAACCAGACCCCCGTGTCAGAGGATACAGATGACCGAGGACTGAGGATCAACACGCTCGACATACTTACCTTGACTGTTACGCCTGTTACCTTTCTGCTAAATGTGAGTTTCACTTACTGTGTTCCTTAAAGCCTACTAAAAACGATTGCACCCAGAGGCGCCTCTCTGCTTGTCTCTGCTGAAAACGTGTATCTGTTACTATATTTTAAGAATGAATTCTGCTTGTTGGCTCCAAGAAAAACTACCATTTCAAAGATAAAAAGTACATTTGAATGAAAAATTGTTCAAACTTGTGATGGCAAATTAATGTTTTTCAGGCCCCCTAGAAAAAAAAACAAGGCATTGCTCCAGTGTAGTGATGGCATCATTTATCAGGTCCAGCTGTATCTTCAGCATCACTAAAATATGTCCAGAGGAGTTCGGCACCCTATGTGGCACAGACAGTGTGGAGTCTGTTCATTCCCAAGCTACATCTGTTGCTACATTTGCTGATTTATGATCTGCTGCAACTATCTATAGATACTTCCATGAAAGGCTTATGTTTTAAACAAATTAACGTATGCATTTTAAGAAACTTCAATGGTGGTTCCTGTGCATTTTCCTCAGTAACATATTTATTAGAAAAGCAGCTTGGGAAAAGAAAATCCCCTAACTGATCTTATTATTATCATTTGTAGGGTTTACAGATGGTTTCTAGATACTGTAAATGTAAAAAAGAAAAAAAAAATTCTGTGAGGACCGACTCTGTTGCAACCCTTATCCCTTTAATGAAGATGTAAACCTATCTGAATGACATTTAGTATGGTAAATCATGGTGTTTCACAAACAATGCCACGTTTTTGTTTAGTGAGATAGTTGATTTTGCCTTTTAGGCCCGGTTCACACTGGTGCGACATGCGACAAGTCGTGCCCCATTAAGTGCAATGGAACAGTTCTAATTATAGTGACTTGAGTCGCTCTGACTTAGAAAAAGGTTGCTGTACTACTTTTAGTGCGACTTTGGCATGACTTGCATTGACTTTGTCGTATGCAAGTCATGCCGAAGTCACGCTGAGATGATGGCTTAAAGGTCACGTGAATTTTGAGTGACTTTGAAGTCGCGGCAGTGTAAACAAGGCATTAATAAACCTTTGTAACATGCCAGTTTTACCGACCCCCCTGCAGCCTCTTGTTGTCTACGTGCATGTGCTCAAGCAACTGCTGTACATCAGTTCTCGTGGGCAAGATTTCTGATCATGATCAAGTGGACCATCCATGCCTGTGCAGGAAAGTGTGTCAGAGTAACGATGCAGGAAAACAGGAACAAAGGAAAGGACAGAGAACCGCATATAAGAAAATGTACATATGGATATTTGATTCCAAACTGCACCAGTGCATTAATTCGCAGATTTATTCCATGTTTCTGCTGTTTTCGTGACCTGACTAAGCAGTCATCCAGTGATTTCCATGTTTTTTGGTAGATTTTATAACATGTTGATCCGCAACAGTGTTGTAGCATCAAATGCAATTAAAGCTTTATCATTGTATTTTTCATTTTGGATAGGTAGAGGTGGGAAACCCACAATAAATACCTAAAGACCAATAACCTCCAGGACATGTTGTGTATATCCTACATCCTACAATTCTCAGCCCTTTGCCCCAGAACATTCACACACCGGGTGCATTAAAGTGTGAGAGCCTGCCAGGAACTGCTGTAAATTTGACAGCTGATATCCTAACCTCTATTTATATATTTAGGTAATTCCCTTGATGATCTAATAATGACAAAACAAGTTGGTCAGAGCAGGGAAGGCTCTGGAGTGAAAAGGAGCTACCCTGGTTGAGAACAAATTGGCTCTAATGCTGTGTAACACTGACACTGTCAGGTCACCTGTGGGACCAAATGACTAGGAGCGCACTGCTAACGTTGTGGATCCAACGGCTGACTGCTGAGGGTTCGATGGTTCTGAGAAGCAGCTACACAGTGTCGCAGCCATGGTCCTGGACAGGAAGTTAGAGCATAAGATACCCCAGGGTGCGGAGTCGAAGCGCCAGCAGGTTTTCACCAGGGCCTCTGATGGTGAGGATGGACTTGGCTGCAGCTGACTCCAAGTCATGGCCCCCAAGGGTCTCCCAGCTCATGCTCATGGCTGGATGGAAAGGAAGCAGCAGTCCCAGTTCAGGGAAACAGGGAATAGTCTGGAGGACAAGCCAAAGGTTGGGGCAACAAGCAGACAGGGATGGTCAGAAGAACAAATCGAAGTTCGGAGCAACAAGCAGACAGGAATGGTCAAGAGAACAAGTTGAAGGTCAGGGCAACAAGCAGACAGAGATGGTCAGGAGAACAAGCCAAAGTCGATACTCAGGAATCAAATGTAGAGCACATGGCAAGAGTCACCCAGGGAAGCCTTCACACAATTGATGCTTGGGCAAGGCTGGCTTTCAGTCAGCAGGGTCAAATAGGATTTACTGTTGGAGGCTGAGGTGGAGCCATGCTGAAAGAAGATTACTTAAACACACAGGTGTGAGAGCACAGTCCTTAAGGCTGATACACAGACCAGAGAGGTAAACATACAGTCAGGGCATTAAAAAATGCAGATTCATGACAGACACACAATGTGGCTCAATGTACAACATTCTGACTGTTAGTGAGAACCTTAAATTAAGAGTGCATCTTTTTACATGTAAGTGCATTTTACTCTGTTAAATGAACACCAATTATATGGTGAGCACTATGTTGTTTTTTTGTGTTTGCCTAAGTGGATTTATCCTGGAAGCTTCAATATCTTTACCACCATTGGAAGAGTGATCACCTTTATTCTGGCTCTGAGCCCTGGTTCACACTGGTGCGTTTTGAGATGCGATTTGGCATGTCAAATCACATGTCAAAACGGCAGATCTTGCCTCAAATTGACGGCAATGGCACCGTCCTAATCGGTGCGACGCTGCATCTGCGGCATTGCACCGATTTCAAAAAGTAGTCTCTGTACTACTTTTTGCGATTTCAGCCTGCGATTTACATTGACATCTGTGCAGAAACCTGCACAGATGTCTCTGAAATCGCGGCTGAAATCGGGACTGCGGGGCGGGAGTGAAATCGTGCGAGTTCAGCTGAACTCGCACTGCTTCACTCCCGCAGCCCAGTGTGAACCAGGGCTAAAAGTGATATGTCTGCAAGGCCTTGTTGCTGAAAGGCAATTTCTTTCAGGTGAGAGTATCCCCATATGAGTGGTGGTGGGACTCCTAGGAACACAAATACTCAAGTTTGTTATAGCAATTAGGAAGACACCAAAGGGTTTATGATTAATGTTTTTAGGGCACAATTGATTGTTTTGAAATCTTTTAAGGATATATGGCTATGTTCGGACCGTTCTTTTAGAGTTTATATGAATTTTTGTTGGACACAAGTACATCTGAACACCAATTATATATCAGACAGGAGGCTCATATCTTATGCATTATCTTTCTTTAATAATGCCCACAGCAGAAATACAACTTTTAGTGAATTTAACAAGAAAAAACTTTTTTTAGAACAAAACTACAAGTCCCAGCAGCCCTCTGGATAGGACTGCCAATCACGTGGCAGGTCTGTAGGTATATAAAGGGCCGTTTCTTTGAACTCCTCCTCTTTCTTTCTGCTCACAGCAAGAAACAGCTAAGTACCATATTTATAACTTATTTTCTATTGTTCATAATCGTTTATGGTGTGCTGGGGATTTAATTCTATTGTGGGGACTTCCCCCCCCCCCCCAGCACCCCCTAGAGGTTCCCCACCTGCGTTTTTTTCTTACCTATTTAATTTTATTTAATTTTATTTAATTTTAATTTAATTAAATTTCGCCTTGTACTGATTTGTACTGCGCCTTTCAGCTCTGGGTTCCGGTCGGTGCACACCCCGGTACCGGTGCGCTCTGGCCGGTCCGTTTTGCTTCACCTCACGCGTAGGACGGCGCCATTTTTGACTTTGGTGTCATCCTATCTTCTCCTTCCCCTCACCGCGCGCTCTCTTCTCAAGAGCGGCGCGCCTCTAGGGGCGTGACGTTTCGTCCCCACCAATCGCGCGGAGGCCCGTAGTCTCGCGAGACTACGGCCTCAAGCTCCGGACCTAGCTCCTCCTGCACCGCTACGCCAATGAGTCGGCGAGCGGTGTGCTGAGCGGAGCCTTCTAGTCAGGTTTACTCTGTTTGCTGGGGAATTTATTCCCTACTCGTTTACTCGTTTTCTTAACCCCTTGTTCCTTGCAGTCTGGCTGCCTATCAGGAGAAGACCTTCTCTCCTGCAGCCGGATTACTGTGCTATTATTAATCAGATTGCATCAGTGAGGGAGACATTATTATACATTATTGACTAGAGTATCTAACTCTCATTATTATTAGCCTGCTTAGTAGCTTATCATGGCTGATGAAGGGAACTCCGGGTCACCAAAAATCCCGGCTGGGGGAGAGCCTCCCCTTAACAACCCCATATTCCTGACCGCTGCCCAAATTCAAGAATTAATAAATCAGTCTGTACAAGCAGCAATGGCTTCAGCCCCCATAGCGCGTCAACCGGCGCCTGCCATGCCTGGTCCCTCAGGCTGCGGTGAACCACCCATAAAAAAGGACAAAGCGTCTTAGAAACGCAAAAATGTCACCACAATACTCGACTCCCCGGCAGGGGAAGCAAATAATTTGCCTCAGGCAGCACCCTACCCGGTCTGCCGATCCACTACCCTCCCAGACTCCCACCGACCCCTGAGCCTCGGGGAGCAGCATTTGCAGAGGCAACGGTCCGCTAGACGGTCCAAACCGGATTCCTACGTGGATGCATCAGACTCATCCACGGAATCTGAGGCGGTAGACGCCTATGAGTCTGAAAATGAAGACGAGGACTACGAGGGTAGTGGGCATATAGCGCTCCCTAAGGACGCCACCCCTGTAACCCAGGGCGAAACAATCCTAGATGCTTGGGAAATCTCGAATTATGCCTTCAGGGTATGTTGTCTAAGTCCTACTATTCTCAATCCCCCCACTTACAGCATGTACACACCAAGTGCATTAAAGTGCACGTGCCTGCCAAGAACTGCTGTAAATTTGACAGCTCAGGTCCTAACATCTGTTTATATACTAAGGTATACCACTGACTGACACTCATTAAACCTATTCCAATGAGACCTCTAATTAAACAGTAAAATACATATATTTATATATAGAAGTCTCAAAGTCAGTCTGTACAAATTACCTATTAACTTGCTTCCTCTTTTCCACTGTGTACAACCCAGCAATAAAACAACTTTATTTTTACACTGATTCTTGGCTGGACTAGTGTGTGGTGTAATGTCATGCTTAACAAGATGTGAAGTGGTAGAATGATGTATAACACAGCATATAAATTACAGCTTTACATGGTTTTTTTCACTTACAGATTCTTTAGCTTGCTGTAGAACTTGCTGTAGAAAACGATTCCCATGTTACTACAGCTGTGTGTTTCTTAGAACCGCCTAATATAAAACACTGAAACACTGCAGAGAGCCATGACACAGGATGATACGTCACTTCTGTACAATGTCAAGAGACCAATGGAGTTAAAAGTAAGCTCAAATAAACTGTTGGGAGCAATGGAAAATGTGTTGGGTGATTGAATTATAACTCTTACTCCATTCCATTACTCTATTTCCTTCTCCTTCTAGTGTGGTAACTTTTCTTTTGCCTGGGACCTTAATATAGTATTGTGGAAACTTTGGCCACTCTACACCCACCTTTGCCATTTGCTGTTTTTGTTGGCAAACCTGCCAGTAGTTCTGCTTTATAGCAACCCCAGAGGCAGGTGATATGACAAATCTATTATAGTAATGCCATAAGAGGGGATACCCGTCTTCCTGCCCACTAATCTGAGCACTGATCACATATACTCCTAACATTACCTCCATTTATTCCATCACAGAAACTTTAGACATGCAATGATCTCATAACTATTCATTAAACAAGAAGCTTTCATCAGGAACAGACTTCCGTTTGACCCATATTCAACTATTAGTAAACACAGAGTAAGTTTTGCCATGAAATGCAAGCATATGCAGACTGTTAATGTTATAAACACCATGTATATCATCCAAGTAGGTATCATCATGCAGTGGGTACACATAATCCTATAGGGTTCATTTAACTGTCAAACAAGGACTAATCATATCCCACAAAAAGTTTTTTTTTTGTTGATAATATTGGAAGTTTTTTCCCTGGATGAACTTTACCTATAAATGTTAGTACCCAGTTATATTATGTACACTTACTAAAGAATACAGACCTTTTTTAAACCAATCTATTGAGCTGGACAGAACCACGTCTGGAGGGAGTCTATTCCACATTTTCACAGCTCTTACTGTGAAGAAACCTTTCCGTATTTGGAGATGAAATCTTTTTTCCTCTAGACGTAAAGAGTCCCCCTTGTGCTCTGTGATTACCTTAAAGTGAATAACTCAACACCAAGTTCACTATATGGAACACTTATGTATGTGTACATTTGTGTGTGTGTGTGTATATATATATATATATATATATATATATATATATATATATATATAATCTGTACACACACAACATGTACAAATACATATGTAACCACATTGCTACACTTAGGCCTTGTACACACGATCAGTCCAAACCGATGAAAACGACTGAAGTTCACTTTCATCGGTTCACAGACTGATGGTCTGATGGTCTGATGTGCGTACACACCATCAGTTCAAAAACCGATCGTGTCTGAACGCAGTGACATAAAACACAATGACGTGCTGAATAAAACAAAGTTCAATGCTTCCAAGCATGCGTCGACTTGATTCTGAGCATGCGCAGATTTTGAACCGATGCTTTTGCGTACTAACCATCGGTTTTGACCGATGGTCAGGCGTCCATCAGTCCGATTTTAAAGCAAGTTTTAAAACTTTGGACTGAAGGACGACAGACCGATGGGCCATACACAAGGTCGGTTTATAGAAAGCCTTTCCATGGAAATTATAACTACAAAATGATGGCAACTCGTTATCTATGCCCATGGTTTTGAATGGGATGTCTAACAAGCCCATTTAGGTGTAAAAGTCAGCTGTTCACAAACTTTTGGATATATAGTGTATTCTTTCTGAATCAGGTTTAGACTAACTATGATAAAACAACCTTTGGCATGTGTATGAGGCTTAAAAACCCTCTCCACCCAAAACAAATCAATATATACTTGGAAATGATATGAAAAGTAAAACCACCCATCTGATTTAAATTACCTATGCAGCTCAATTATCTGCATCTGTCACCAGGAAAGCTCTGAAATGCTATGTTTCCATAGTTCACTTGCAGGACTGGGTCCATTGTCTTGCCTTTAGCTTTGTGAATCTTCAAGGTCTGGTTAATGGCTGTGAACAAACCCTTGATCTATACTCAAAAGAGAGATAAGAATAGGGCACATTACATACTACTATACTGATGTCCAGAAATGCTGCCTATTCCTGCTGCCATACCACCTATTTTCTTTTCTTTCCTGCCACCATAATGCCCATTCTTGCTGACATACTGCCTATTCCTTCTGCCACACTGCCCAATTCTGACACATTGCTGCCCTTTCAGGCCATCATACTGCCCATGCTTGTTATAATACCACCCATTACTGCTGTCACACCACCCATTCCAAATACCATACTGCCCTTTTGTGCCATTAAACTGCCCATTCCTGCTACCATACCACCCATTCCAGCTGACATACAACCCATTCCTGCAGCCATACTACACATTGCTGCTGCTATACCACATATTCTGCTGAAATACAACCCATTCCTGCTGCCATACAGCCTTTTCCTGTATTAGAAAGATTAATCAAAAAAGTCTGTGTAAAAGTCTTCATCCTAAAAGGAGTACAGTAAGACTGTCCAAAATAAAAACAAAAACGCAATTAAAGACATTAATATTCTAAAAACAATATATATTTTATTAGAGCAGAAGTGACATTTTATTTAGTATTTACAGAAGATTTCTGCTGGTGCCAAAACATAAAAAAGTAGATTGCACACATGTAGACTGCAGTATTAAGCACAACAGCAATGCAAACATATGGATAGTTAATGCTTAAGTGTTATAAACCATTCCAAAATGCTATCTATGGGTACTTTGCCTAGCATAATTCATTCAGGAAGTAAAATATTTTGAAGCTATTTTTTTTGTCTTTGTGTATTGATTTCATGAAAATAATTTTAGGAATGGATATGTCTTGTCTTGGGAATGTGAGCCATTTTAACGTGTTTCTTGCAGGTAGGCCTCAGACAATATTGCTTGGTAGGAAGCTATGTGCTTCTTCAAAACATAAGCTCTTTATTGGTTAGTAAAGTTCAACTTTGGCATTAGGATACACAGCCACAACATCGTATCCCTCAGGAGGCTTCACTCTCTCCTTGGCGTGAGTCTCACAGTACAGCTGCTCTTCAATAAAGAAATATCCCCTTTGTTTCAGGTTCAGCCCACAGTCGTCACACATGAAACATTCTGGATGGTAGAGCTTGTCGCGAGCCTTGACTATTGTACCACTGAATAAGAAGAAAGATAAATCACTTATTAATACATCACTCATGCCAGATAAAAAGCCTTTTGTTAAGTAGTGCCTTACTGATACAGAAGTGTGAGCATGCTTTTAAGTGTCATCACCTCCTCTACCCCCAGACCCTTCATATCACTATTACCGACACTACTTCTACCCTACACCATTACACAGTGCTTTACGTTCTCTGTATACAAACCAGACACTACCAACCATAGCAACATTAAATTGCCCAATAAAATAGTAGATTAATAAAAAATGCCAGAAAGTGCTGTTTGACCATGGAGGTTTTGCATATCATAATTGTGAACTGTCTATTTAGCTCTTTGTTTACCAATACAGAGTTATTAAACAAATCATAAATATTATTTTTCTATGAGCCTGAGCTCACATTGTTTTTTTTTTTTGTTTTTTTTTTTGCGCATTAATGTGAATTGCGTAAAGGGAGCTCATTAATTTTATCCCAAAGCAAAGAATTTAAGTATATACAGTGGGGAAAATAATAATTGTATCCCCTGCAGATTTTGTAAGTTTGTCCACTATAAATGGTATCTTAGATGTATTTTAATTGATAGAGACAGAATATCAACCAAAAATCCAGAAACAATACAATGCAAATGTTATAAATTGGGTTGCAGTTCAGTGAGCAAAATAAGTATTTAGTCCCCTACCAAACAACAATATCTCTGGCTCATGTGGTACACAGATTAGTCGTCTCAATTTAAGGAGGTGCGCCTAACAACAACTCGTTATGTGTAGAAAAGACACCTGTCCACAGAATCTCTTTCTTCCATTCAAACCTCACCATCATGGGCAAGACCAAAGAGCTGTCAAAGAACGTCAGGAACAAGATTTTAGACTTGCACAAGGCTGGAATGGGCTACAAGACCATCAGGAAGAAGCGTGGTTAGAAGGAGACAACTGCTAAAGGGATTATTCGCAAATGGAAGAAATACAAAATAACCATCAATAGCACTTGGTCTGGAGCTCCATGCAAGATTTCACCTCATACTGTAGGTAAGGGTGATATTGAGAAAAGTGATGCCGCGTACACACGATGAGACATGTCCGCTCAAACATGTCCCCTCAGGCTGAGGACGCGGTGACGTGGCGGTGACGTTGACACCGCCACGTCACCACTCCAGGAAGTAAAATACTTCCACGCATGCATCGCAAAAAACGACCGTGTGTACGCGGCATTAGTGCAGTCTTCCTTCACTTACCTCATCCTTCAATTTTGCTTTTAAATTTCCTTATTTCTTCTGAGAAATTCTTACTTTCTGTTCTTCGGTCTGTAACTATACACAGTAATGCAAGGCTTTCTCCCTGGTGTGGAGAAAGCTTCTTGAGGGGGAGGGGGCAAGCAGGCAAGTCAGGGCACTTTGCAGATAGAGAAAGGAGCTGTGTGTTAGTGGGAATCCTGACATTCCTGCTTGCCCCCTCCCCCCTCAAGAGGCTTTCTCCGCACCAGGGAGAAAGCCTTGCATTACTGTGTGTAATTACAGACAGAAGAACAGGAAGTGAGGATTTCTTAGAAGAAATTAGGACATTTAAAAGCAAAATCGAAGCATGAGGTAAGTGAAAGGAAGCTATTTAGGGAAAAAAATGTTTTCCTTTACAACCCTTTTAATTGCTAATAATAATATTATTTGATATAGTTTAGAAAATTCGGCCACAAATTATCTTACTTTGTATTTTCTACCCAATGAATACAAATGTATGGTAGAATTTTTGTAATGCTTCACTAGTTTGTTTACGATCACAGCTACATGACAGGCCCAAGGTAATGTGCTATGAGAATTGTGCTGCAAGAGGTTTTTAGTGTGCACGAGGCAGTTCAGAAATCTGTGAAAGCCCCATTTTAAACATTTGCAATTCTATTAGCTAGAAAAGTTAAATTCCAAAAAAACAAGAACACTACAGTCACTGCAAAATTCCACAATAATATAGAATAATATGGAATATAATATGCAATAACAGAGTACATACCCTGTATATATTCTGACATTGTTAGCCTGAAACATTAGAGGTTTGTGGTATTAAAAAACTATGAAGCTGTTAAGATAAAGAATCTAAGTAGTCAAATCCAAAATCAGACATCAGAAATCTTTTGAAGACAAACTGTACATACATTTTTAATTAGGAAAATTTGTATTGATGATTTTAATCCATTTCTATTAGAGAGGACCAGTCATGATCCTTTAATTTCTTCATGAGCATCATTTTAACAAAATAGATCAGATAACAAAATGGTTCTAACATGGGGAGACAAAACACTGAAAGCTACAATGTATATGCTGTAGGAATATCATTCAGTGTTATTCCAGGTGTCAGGATCATACTGTGTGCAGCACTGGGGAATCCCTATCTGTACAAAAGAAATAAAGGAACAAAATACATAATTCATCCTAATTTTCTGAAGTTTTAGAAACGTCACCACCATAACATTCACTTTCGTTTCTCTATGCACTCAAATTTCACATTCTTTGTATTTATAAGAATGTGACAGTTGGCAAATGTTTGGTAAATGTAAGTAGCTTAGTAGACTGTAACATAAAACCTTTATTCTGTTATAGGGCTGGAGTCTCTACTGAGATCTGCATCCCTTTCTAGCATACTCTAGTGCAAGGGTAATGAATTAAAATTCACTGAGGTCCGGTCAGCAACATTTTCTTCCAGCAGAGGTCCGAACATCATGTCGTTACCCCGTGGCGCCTTTTCGCATGTGCCAAACCGCATGTTGCTGCTGCACTATTTTGGAAAAGATGTCTTTCTCCGTGTTTTTTTGCGGGTATTGCATCCCATTAAAATGGGCTGACCTACCCACGACATGTGCACCTAATGCACATGTACAGATCTGAACACATTCTTAAATCAGCATCCTCAGTCCCCAGTGCACATCAGAGTCCTCTCCCTCTTGAGGAGTGTCCTCAGGTCCTCATTTATATCACCCACCTCCACAGTAATGTTCTCACACTTCCTTGACACTAACCCCCCCGCCAGTACTGTCCTTTTCCTTATCCCCCCTCATTACTATCTTTAGCCCCCTTCCCATTACTGTCCTCATTGCCCCCACACATCACAGTCCTCAGCCTCCCCCACTGTAATGTCCACATCTCCCCCCCTGTAATGTCCACATCTCCCCCCCCTGTAATGTCCACATCTTTATTACAGAGCAGCTCCACTACCACAAACACATTTTGGCAGGCTATAAACTGGGTGTTCTTCACAAATTCCCATCACAACATCCCATAGAAAGGGTAGACATATTTTTGTGTCACATTGGCAGCAAGGTAAACTTTCCAAATAAACAGCAAAAGCGAATGGATATAAGGGAAGTACAGTCGCTGTAGATCCGAGGGGTAGATCTGAAATGAACGGAAGCTCTGCTGATTTTATTATCCAATCATGTGCAAGCTAAAATGCTCCTTTTTATTTTCCTTGTATGTCCCCCTCTTATCTACAGCGACTGCACTTCCAAGTAGTGCAAAGAGGATTTGCCTTTAGTAAATAACCCCCAGTGTATTCTATAATGTGTTCACTTTGTATAAATTACACAACCAGGAGCAATTCTTGAGGGCAGAAGCTGCATCACTACTAGATAAATATAGGAAGGGTAAATTCTTTAGTTTTATGGCATTTGTTAAATAAAGAAAAGCCCTAAGCTTTGTCTTCTGGTGCTGTAAAGATATATATTTTTTTTTTGTAGAGCCTATAATTCCATTTAACTCTTTTTACTTACACAATTCCATTTTCACATCTGGTGCATTCTGGGAGCATCTGCGCACCACTCAGTGGGTTGCTGAGTTTGGACACTGGTGATTTGACATTTCTTGAGCTGGCTGGTCTGGTTTCTACTCTCTCACCTGCCAACATAATAAAAAGAAAAATGTATCAAGTGTTTGAAATAAACATTGCCAAAATCATTTACAAATTGGCTGAGAATTCCATTTGGAGAACTAAGCATGAGGTCTTTGGACATCTCAGAAACTGCTGCATTAGATGGTCTAGTGAGGTTATGACAGATACCTGGATGTCTTCTATGTACCGCTTTACTTTCTTGTTACACTTAGTAAGTCAAATGGAAGCAGTTAATGCAAATTTGGATTCAATGATACTTTGTATAAGGCAGGTAAAACTATTCTCACTAACATGTCAAAAGGAGCACAGTACCCCACCAGGTGGAAGCCATATGTTATTTTTTTTAAACAATATATTTACAGTTTTTATACACCTGACCATAATAAAGAAAGAATAAAAATGCATACAAAACCACTATTAATTCCCTAAAAACTGCAGCTCTTTGAAATGTTCTGGGAAACCTTGCTATGCATAATTGCACATATTTAGGCAAACAAACATGCCTTTGGTGTAAACATGCCACTGCTACTACATTTCAACTTTGGTGGCTACAGCATAGTTAGGTACGTCATGCAATCTGGCAAAACACCACCTCCAAAACACAACTTCAGAACACTTTGGTCTTCCATTGGTCTGAATGTGCTCCTTTTCTATATAATTACATCAGTTGGGTTTTCTACTTATTTTTAGGTTTGATAATTCAAATATGCAAACATTAGTTTACCTGGACTGAATTGACCCACTCAGAGTTGAATATAGGTTGAGCTAGGAAAGTCATGGTGCACTATAACTGTTATGCCTCGTACACATGACCGGTTTTCCCCGGCAGGAAAACTGCAATGAGAGCTTTGGGCCGGGAATCTCAGCCTTGTGTATGCTCCATCGCAGTTTTCCCGACAGGAAAACTGTGGGGAAAAACATGCTTTCCCTTTTCCCGCCGGGATTCCCTTTTTCCCGACTTTTTCCCATCGGGAAAACCGGTCGTGTGTATGCTTTCCCAAGGGGGAAAAAACGTGCATGCTCAGAATCAAGTATGAGATGGGAGCCCTTATTCTGGTAAAACTAGACAGAGTCTGCGGGTGAGTCATCTGTACACAACAATAGGGCAGAGCTGGGCAGCATTAGTAGCAGGACTTCACACTGAGAAATCAGGACACAGCACAGGACTAGAACTTCAAGGGACAAGGGCATTTAAACCAGGATAGTTGACAAGTATGAGGTAGCTGCTTTGGGCCCCACAACAATGACAGGGCCCAGGGCAGCTGCCCCTTTTGCTTTGCCTTAAAGACGGCCCTGGGTATATATATATATATATATATATATATATATATATATATATATATATATATATAATATAATATGGCAAATATAGTGTGCAAGTTACCCTAAACACAAATACATGTTGCCACAGACACATATCTTCATGTTGGGGTAACATATTCTTTAATGCTAACCACAAACATTTTTTGCATTTTACTTTTTGCCTCAAAGAACTGTGCCAAGATGTCCTCATGCATATTAAAGTTTTTCTAAATGTAATTTATTTCTCTTTAAAATAATAAACATGTCATACGTGCCTGCTCTGTGCAATAGGTTTGCACAGAGCAGCCCCAGTCCTTCCCTTCTCGGATCCCCTACCGTTGCTTCACACCCCCGCCAAATGCCCCTATAGAAAGCCACTTGCTATGATGGCACTTGTGCAGCCTTGCTCCCGAGCCTCACTGTCAGTGTCACTTGGCCCTACCCCTGCTTCCTCATTACTGGCTGTGATTGACAGCAGCATGAAACAGTGGCTCCCACTGCTGTTTCTGAGCCAATGAGGAGAAGGAGAGCAGACAGAGACGCTGCTTTTGCAAGTATTTAGGGGGGAAACAAAGAAATATTCCCAGCACAACTTACCAACCAGCCTACAACAAACCAAATTGTCCTGTCTTATGCCACGTGCACATGATCGAAAATTTCGACAAGAAAAGTTCGATGTGAGCTTTTGGTCCGAAATTCCGACCGTGTGTTTGCTCCATCTGACTTTTACTGTCGGAATTGCCGCCAACAAAAGATTGAGAGCAGGTTCTCTATTTTTCAGACAGAAAAAGTTCCTATCGGAAGATCCGCTCGTCTGTATGCAAATCATGCAAGCTTAGAATCCAGCAGAAGAGCCGAACTGCCTATTGAACTTCATCGATCTCGGCTCGTCGTATGTCTTGTACGTCACTGCATTCTTGACGGTCGGAATTGTGTATGCAACACAAGTTTAAGCCAACATTTCATCAGAAAAAATCCACGGTTTTCTTGTCGGAATTTTCGATAGTGTGTATGCGGCATTACAGTTTACATTAAAAACAGGGGTCTGTTTGCACACATTTGCAAATATATGCGTAAGCTGCAGGGGCTGAGACAAATCACCCAATTATTATGTACTATTATCTGCAGTCCTGCAGTTTAAGGCCCTGTACACACGATCAGACCGGTCTGATGAGAATGGTCCAACGGGTTTTTGGTCCAATGCTTTTGCGTACTAACCATCGTTTTGGTCCGATGGTCAGACGTCCATCTGACCGATTTTAAAGCAAGTTTTAAAACTTTGGTCCGATGGACAATGTTCCAATGGGCCGTACACACGATCGATTTGGTCCGATGAACTGGCCTTAAGGCCAGTTTCATCAGACCGGTCTGATCGTGTGTATGCGGCCTCAATTTATAGAGTTAGGATTGCAGATAATACTGGGGTGCCTTCTCATGGCCTCTGAAGCTTATGCCTTTATTTGTAAATGTATGCAAAATAAACCCCTGTTTTTAACGTTGTTTAACATTGTTAAACTGTTAGACAAGACAATTGGGCTTGTTGCAGGCTGATTGATAAGTTGAGCTGGGAATCTTTCTTTGTTTTTGTTTGACATGCGCCGCCCTTGCATGTGCTTCTTGCTGTTAAGGCCAGTTTGTACTTTAAGTATTTAGGGGGGCTGGGGGACCTGCTTGCAACAATTATTTTACCTTAATTCATAAAATGCAATTAAAAAATCTGAAGCCTAAAAAGCTTATAACAAATACATGTAATTAGGGTTGTCCCGATACCGATACTAGTATCGGTATCGGGACCGATACCGAGTATTTGTGGGAGTACTTGTACTCCCGCAAATACCCCCGATACCTAAAAAGAATACCTTCTCCCCCCCCCCGCGGCCGCAAAGCCGCCACATACCGCATACCGCCGCGTTAATCCCCCTGCAATAGAGCGCGCATTACAAGTATTCGTTTGTATACTTGTAATGCCCGCCTCGCATTTCAGGGGGATTAACGCGGCGGCATCATATCAGGTATGGGGGACATACATGGCTGCAATATGGGGGACATACATGGCTGCAATATGTGGGGGACATACATGGCTGCAATATGGGGGACATACATGGCTGCAATATGTGGGGGACATACATGGCTGCAATATGTGGGGGACATACATGGCTGCAATATGTGGGGGACATACATGGCTGCAATATGTGGGGGACATACATGGCTGTAATATGTGGGGGACATACATGGCTGTAATATGTGGGGGACATACATGGCTACAATATGTGGGGGACATACAAGGCTGCAATATGTGGGGGACATGCATGGCTGCATATGTGGGGGAGACATGGCTGCAATATGTGTGGGGGGACTTGGCTGCAATATGTGTGGGGGGACATGGCTGCAATATGTGTGGGGGGACATGGCTGGATCTGTGGGAGGCATGGCTGCAATATGTGGGGGACATGGCTGCATTTGGGGACACATTTAAAAAAAGTATCGGTATTCGGTATCGGCGACTACTTGAAAAGAAGTATCGGTACTTATACTCGGTCCTAAAAAAGAGGTATCGGGACAACCCTACATGTAATGTAGTAATTTTAGTGGCCCAAAGCAGAAAACATAATGAACTGGCAAAAACTGTGCAGAACATTTTGAGATGTTGACATATCTGACCTTTGTCTTGTCTCCAAGAACACAACGTGATATAAAGGTCATGTAAGCGGCTAATGAGATAATGTCTGGACATGAACTAGCTTTGAATCAATTGCTGTGCTTTACATACAGTACACTTGTGTTTTTTGAGTCAAAAGAATGAAGAGAGCTGCAGAAACATCCCACGCATTTTTGACTATTGTTCTGAAGGAACAATGAGGGCTACAGGACTGTGGTGACAGGGATGGACTGGCCATTGGGACTACAGGGAGTTTCCCGGTGGGCCGATGGCTCAGTGGGCCGGCTTCAGTGACAGTGGAACCGACGCCACCCCTCCGCTCCTCTGTCTCTCCCTCGCCGCAGTGCTCACCTGAGGGGAACAGAGAAGCAGGGAGAGGACCAGAGGGAGCAGGGACGACGACAGAGGAGCAGGGGGAGGGGACAGACAACTGACTCAACAGCTATGGCCTGGGAGTTTCTCACTTCTGCCTAATCTTGTCTCATTAGGGGCGGCACCGAACTGATTCTTTTCCACGGGTGAAATAATGTCTAGCTTCCCCACTGGTACTGCCTATAAAAGTACCAATACTAGCCGTTCTACTCTAATAAAGTAGAACGGCTAGTGGCTAGTGAAGGGGGAGAGGGGGCTTGGGTGGCCAGGGGGGGGGGGGGGTTGCGGGAGTTGTCCAGCCGCCATGGGAAAGACCTGTCAAAATGGGCCAGTCTGGATGAAGTCCAGGGCCACATTTTTGTCCCAGTCCAGCCCTGTGTGGTGACCACACTATGGTAACACTAAGCCATTTTTTCATAATGCCTTTGTCAGATCAGTGGCGGGATTTAACACTGGATACTGGCAGATAGCTTGCAGAAGTATTGCTGTTGGCAAGGAAGTTAGTATCATTATACATAATAGTTACATAAAGCTATGCAGTACTTCCGGAGTTATCAGATTAGTGCCAATATTTGTTCAGTCCCACAAATAAATTAACTAACATTCTATAAAGCAGCTAAAATATGAATATAAAAATATTACATCTTTTGATTAAAAAATATATGTCATCCTTAATAACTACAACTATAGGAAACCTGGAAAACCATTAGTTATGTCACTTGTAAATTGTAATAATACAACCCGTGGTCAACTTTTAAAGCATAAACATAACATGTCCATGCTGTATCATTAAATGACTACCTTATTTTGAAATCCATTGTTTGTAATGTTTCCTATAGTCTTTGCTTTGTTGCAAACAATAGCTAAGCTACTATTCCTTTTTCTGATTTCTTGATGGTAATATGAAATATTAGAATATAAAATACATTTTTGTTAGCATATTCCCACTCCCCATTGACTGCTTTGAGATATACCTAGGGCCAAGAATTATGAAAGGCCTGTCTCCTTCAATGATTCTTTTTTGTTACACACTGTAAAAGCCCTTTCCTCTGAGTTCATTGAGGAACACAGCACCCATTCCTTTTTTACTTCTTTCTCTAGCATTGCTTTGAGAAAAACTGAGCTGCCTATAGCAGGGAGGGGGTGAAACACGTCTGGGAGCAGAGCCCATTCTCCGTGACCCAGAGATTGATTATTTAGGTAGTCGGTCTGCCAGTTTTCAATGCCTGGAATGTAAATGGTGGGGAGAGCCTGCGCATAGAGTTAAACCCACTGAAGGATGAGCGAGAACTCCCGCACCACAGCCAAGCTTCTTGTCCCGCTCTGTTAATTGACATACACCACAGCAATAACATTGTCTGATTGGATCTTGGCCAGATCTCCGTCCAGTGAGCCAAAGTCTGAACGCCCACAGCCTCAGGACATTCCTCTGGTATCCAACAGCCTTTGACCAACCTTGGGCCCAGAACTCTCTCCAGCTGGGCAGACTAGCGTTCATTGTGACCATCGTCCAATGGAGAGGAAAAAATGACTTTCTAGCCCAAAGAGCCAGAGACCAAAGCCAACAAAGAAGGGAGGACCTGACCAATTGTCCCATGCATATCTTGTTGTCCAAGGATGCAGGTGACTTGTCCCACTTGGATAAGATTTCTGCAGAACCCTCATATGGGACTGCACATACGGGACCACTTCAAAGGTGGACACCATGCATGCTAGAACACAGGGAGGACCACTTGCAAGACAGTGACAACTAAACTGCAGGCCAAAGTTTCTTAAGCTTGTCCAGCAAGAGGAACAACTTGGCCTGTGCCAAGTCCAAGATCAGTCCGAGATACTCCAGAGGCCAAACCAAAGGAAAACACCACAAATGCGTGTGCCCTACCCCAAAGCACAGGAAGCCCACCAGCAACGAGAACATGTAAGTCTGAATCTTTGATGTCTATGGAGGACAGAAAATCCCCCATAGTGCAGATAGGCCAACACAGAATGGATGGATTCCATCCTGAACTTTTTTACTTTCACAAATATTGGGCAGCATATTTTCTTCTTCTTTTTTTTTTTTTGACCAATGTTGGTCAATAGAAGTGCCCTTTCACCCTCATTGGTGGTCAGCAGCAATGCTGTTGACACTTTTTCTTAAACTTCTCCCTGCTTTGGTTGTCAGTGGCAGTGTGGTTAACCCCAACTCACATTGATGTTCAGTGGCGGCCTTTTTTTTTTACCAGATCACACACTTTCGTACTGTTCTCTCCCTGATGACATTGGACTGGGCCTTTATTTCTACTGTCAGGTGGAGATCTCCACCTGACAGCACTGGCTTGATTTTAGCATGAGGCATGAGAACTGAGAGAGCTTCCAGCACTCGGCTTTCCCCTGCTTCTCTGAATGTAAAGCACAGCAATTGATTCAAAGCTAGTTCATGTCCAGACATTATCTCATTAGCCGCTTACATGACCTTTATATGACGTTCAAGCTTCTCTGAAAAGTGCCCAACAAGTGGGGGGGGGGCACAGAGAGAGACAGTGGGTCACATGTGGACCAAAAATAATTTTAAAGTGATTATTCTTTACACTACAACCATACTTCAGATGGCATTAAACTAGAGCAGGTTTAACCGCTTGCCGACCAGCTGCCGCAGGTATACGGCAGCAGGTCGGCACTCCTGCGCGAGAGGCCGTAGCTCTACGTCGCCACTTTCGACGGCCACTAGGGGGCGCGTGAGCGCCACCGGCGGCCCGCGCGCGCGCCCCCCGCTCGCCCCCGAGTCCCGTGCGTGTGCCCGGCGGGCACGATCGCCGCCCGGGCACACGCGATCGCTCGTTACAGAGCGGGGAACGGGAGCTGTGTGTGTAAACACACAGCTTTCGTTTCTGTCAGCGGGGGAAACGCTGATTTTCTGTTCATACAATGTATGAACGGAAGATCAGTGATTCCCCCTAGTGAGTCCACCCCCCCATACAGTTAGAACACAAATAGGAACACACTTAACCCCTTCCCCGCCCCCTAGTGTTAACCCCTTTACTGCCAATGGCATTTTTATAGTAATCCAATGCATTTTTATAGCATTGATCGCTAAAAAAATGGCAATGGTCCCAAAAATGTGTCAAAAGTGTCCGCCATAATATCGCAGTACTGAAAAAAACCGCTGATCGCCGCCATTACTAGTAAAAAAAAGAATAATAATAAAAATGCCATAAAACTACCCCCTATTTTGTAAACGCTATAACTTTTGCGCAAACCAATCAATAAACGCTAATTGAGATTTTTTTAACAAAAAATATGTAGAAGAATACGTATCGGCCTAAACTGAGGAAAAAAAAAAGTTTTTTTATATATTTTTGGGAGATATTTATTACAGAAAAAAGTAAAAAATATTGCATTTTTTTCAAAATAGTCGCTCTATTTTTGTTTATAGCGCAAAAAATAAAAACCGCAGAGATGATCAAATACCACCAAAAGAAAGCTCTATTTGTGGGGAAAAAAAGGACGCCAATTTTGTTTGGGAGCCACGTCGCACGACCGCGCAATTGTCAGTTAAAGCGACGCAGTGCCGAATCGCAAAAAGTACTCTGGTCGTTGGGCAGCAATATGGTCCGGGGCTAAAGTGGTTAAAGACAACTGCAAAATGTGTTTGCACCTTCCACACGAAACACAAGGTACAGTAGCTACTTCAGTATACTATTTCTATGCATTTAGAACAGGGTTTCCAATAAACAGCTTGTTTCTATGTGGCACCTTCCCACACCATACCTGCTTAGTCCTCTGCTGCACCATTTGTGCTATATGCACATCACTTTGATACTATAACAGATTACGCTACATTTTTTAGAACCATAGATCTTGTTCTTACCATTCTCCCCAGCCTCCAACATGTCTTGCAAGTATTTGAATGAACCAGACTGCTTGGGCTGTGACACGGGTACCTCGTAGTCCTGAAGCATTTTGTACACATCTGACTCCACATCTATTCCATTTCGACTCCTTGGAACATTCCGCTGTGGGTCTGCACTGTTATATAGAAAATAAATATAAGCATTGATCTATTTCATTATTTTATTTAAAAAACAGTGTGTTTGGATTGGTTACTATCTACATTGAGGTATTCACACTTCTTTTATTACATTGTCCACACAAAATAAATAATTAAACAAGTAAAAAAAAAAAAAAAATACGTTGCAATGGCAACAGCAGGTATGCAGACCCATAGAAATAAAGCACATAGTTCTCATAATCAACATTCCCAGCATCCCCAGGAAACATAGGCTGTAATATGGTTTATACTTTCTAGACTAAAAACTGAAATTGTGTGAACTGGTTGGAGATTTCCATGTTATAAAATGTTTTATTCATGCAAACAATGTTTCTGTAATACAGCTTTCTGGATGCTAGACTGCTGAGGGTTCACCAAACAACTATAATATCGAATTCAGGTTACATAAGCCATAAACCATAATGGAACTAATTCATTCTTGGATAATTTCTGTAACAAAGTATGAACTGTTACACATATGCATATTGAGTAAAAAAATGATGAGATTAGTATTGTAACGGTCACCACCGCTTACGACCTTCCATCCATCCACGACAAGCTGATCTGACACACTCCGACAATCTTGCATACACGATCCATATCCTTTCCCAGAATAAGACGAGACAGAGCTCCGTTCTTGCTTCCAAAGATATGACAATTTATTAGTATTTTCTCAGCTTCTTATACAGTCTCAAGCATAATGCAGTTAATCACAGGACAATGCAATCTCCACCCCCCTTCACACCATGGGGGGGCTTCAATCACACTCTAAAAGGCATTCCGTTACATCTCTCCCCTTTCGGTGGGAGACGGACACAGGTGGTAACCCCAAACGGGTTGACTCCGAAGTCCGTCAGTAGCTCCCGTCCTCCAATGCTGGTATCCATACTGTACCCCAAATAAATGGCTCCAAACTGAGCATTACTCACCCCGCCAACCTCTGCCTCTCTCAGAGAACACGCCTGCCGCTGGGGAGAAGGCAGGGTAGCTGGGCTCAGTCCATCATGCTGTTGGGGGTCTGGGCCAACTGCCCCCCCTTCCTGGGGTATACCAGTGGAGACTGAAGTCCCATCCACTGGTGCTTGGTGAAAACCCCCCGGGTGCTTGCAAAGCAAAGCAGACATCCTCCTGTCCCAGTCCTGTACCATTTTCTGGGGTTGTGCCAGTGGAGACTGAAGTCCCATCCACTACCCCAGGAACCCCCTCTTCTGTTAGTGAGGAGCAGAGGCCTATGACACTCTGCTCTGTTGCCAGCTCTTCCGCTGGGTTGCTGTGAGTGTAGACCATAGTCCCATCCACTACCACAGGATCCCCCTCTTCTGTTAGTGAGGAGCAGAGGCCTATGACACTCTGCTCTGTTGCCAGCTCTTCCGCTGGGTTGCTGTGAGTGGAGACCACAGTCCCATCCACTACCACAGTGTCCCCCTCTTCCGTTAGTGGAGAGCAGAGGTCCGTGACCCTCTGTTCTGTTGCCAGCTCTTCCGCTGTGTTGCTGTGAGTGGAGACCACAATCCCATCCACTACCACAGGGTCCCCCTCTTCTGCTAGTTGGGAGCAGAGGCTTGGGGTACCCTGCTCTGTTGCCAGTGATTCAGCTGGGGGTAAAAGCTTTACCACCTCAGCTTGTTGCTGTAGAGGGGGGCCAACCGCCCCGGCTCCCTGGAACTCCACACCATTCGCTTCGGCTTTAGGGATGAAAATCTCCATATTTTCCACTGCCGATTCATCAGCCAGGAGTTCACAGTTATCTGACCTTTCCTCATAGTCCCAGGCAATGGGAGCCCCATCCTGCTGCTGAGCCGAGTCTAGCAGCTGTCTGTAGGCAACCTCCAGCTCCCATTCTTGAATGGCCAGAAATTCTAAATCTTCCTGTGACCAGTGGCCTCCCGAGATATTCAATTTCTGCTCTCTGTGCTCCATTATGTCCTCCAAGCACCACTCTCGATCATCCCCAAAGTCGGGATCACTGGACATCCTCCAATACAACAATCCCAGGCCATCATAGTCATAGCCTTCTGTGGGGCTGTCATCCGCTGACCACGGGCACTCTTGGGCTACATACCACCGGAGGGCTCTGTAGCTCTCATCCAGCTGCATCTCTGTCCGGATCAGACTGCTTAACTCTGCTATCCACTCCTGCTTCGGTTGTTCCCCCAACAACAGCAGTCGTACGTCATACTGCGGCCAGTACCTTGCATAGATGGAGGGCAGGACCTTTCCTTGGTGATGCTGCTCCTGAGCTAATGCTTCCTTCCAGAGTTGGCACCGAATCACATCCGACCATCCCAGCAGGGTCTCCTCTGATACTGGTCCTCTATGCTGTATCCGCATCTCTTGTAACCTTCTTTGGAATTCCTCTTCCATGGAGACTGGTATCTGTACCTCTCCTCTCTCTTTAGTTGGTGCTGCTGTGACTTCAGCTGCCGCAGCACTTCTTTGCTGTCGCCAGGTGGCATCCACAGCCGCTATAACCCGGTCTATGATCTCCGGCGGAGGATTAGGACCATATTGTGCCAGTCCATGTTTAACAGCCCGATCAAAAAATTCTTCCTCAGGTGTCCTGTCTGTTACGCTGGGCCTCTTAGCTCTATTCATTTCGACTAGTTCTGCGATAATGTCCCTTTTCTTACGGTTGCTGGCCGGTCTGCCCCGGCTCTCCAGTAAGTCCATGAGGGAAGAAAGCTTCATCCGTTCATACAGCGTCTCCATTGTCATGTGTCCTTGTAGCCGTCCTTCTGAAGATGGAATCATCCCACCGCTGCCACCAATGTAACGGTCACCACCGCTTACAACCTTCCATCCACCCACGACAAGCTGATCTGACACACTCCGACAATCTTGCATACACGATCCATATCCTTTCCCAGAATAAGACGAGACAGAGCTCCGTTCTTGCTTCCAAAGATATGACAATTTATTAGTATTTTCTCAGCTTCTTATACAGTCTCAAGCACAATGCAGTTAATCACAGGACAATGCAATCTCCGCCCCCTTCACACCATGGGGGGCTTCAATCACACTCTAAAAGGCATTCCGTTACAAGTATTTTCATGAATAATCTCTTTTTTTAAGAGAAAATAAGAGGTATGTTTTACAGTAAATCAAGCATAGAGAAAGCAAAGTAAAGGCAGGTATAAAGTACACTCATATATAATACATATCAAGTATAAATAGTCAAAGCTTACAACATGTTGGAAAAACATACTACTAAAATAATAGGAAAACCACAGTACTAGAGTAAGCACTAAATTCGGGCTGATAAAAATACAGTATAAGTGAAAGGTAAGAGGGATATGGTACATGGGGTCAGAGGAATTAAAGCTAGGATAGCCATTCATCCTAGTTCTGTATCTTCTAATACAAATGTAGGTCCAGGGTGGATACTGTCAGGGATACATCATGTATAGTAATAATAATACTGACAGAACAAGCATTGAAACAAAAAAGTCATAACCCAAAAATTACTCGGGAAAAGAGAAAAGGGATCAAGAGAAGGAAAGAAAGAACAATGAGAGGAAGAAGAGAGAGAGAAAAAAGGAAGGTGTGGAATTGACCCGGGCACTGCATCTCCAAAATACCCCAGCAGCCAAACGAGAGAAACATTACTTTGAAATTGGGACAGTCAAACAAATCTCTTTAGCGATGAAATGCAAAGATACTGTATGTACACCTAAGTATTTAATGGCTGAGCACTGCCAATTGAATGAGTTCATGAGAAGATACACTATGGGCCAGATTTAGGTAGAGTTAGGCTGGAGTATCAGTGATACTCCAGCCTAACTGTCACTTTAAGCCGGCGTTTTTGTTTTCTGTAACGCCGGGTTGAAGTTCCAATGCGAGCGGCGTAATTGAATTTCGCCATCGCATCGCAACTTTAATTTAAAAATGGCGCTGGGGGCGTTCCCGCTGATTAACGCCGAAAAAATATGTTAATCAGCGGGAATCGGCAATTCACGATCGTATTCGGGCGCGACGCAGTGACTTTCCGACGTTTCCGTAAGCGATACGCGGTGTAAAGATAAAGCAGCCCCCTAGTGGAGTATCCTATGTTAAGTATAGCCGTCGTCATTGGGCCAGATTCATGAAAGGTTACGCTGGCGGATCGAGTGATCCGCCAGCGTAACAGTGGCTTTGAGCCGGCGTTTCTGTTTTCTGTAACCAGAAAACAAGAAACGCCGGGTTGAAGTTCCGATGCGATGAGCGTAACTGAGTTTCGCCATCGCATCGTTACTTCAACTTAAAAATGGCGCCGGGGGCGTTCCCGCCGATTTACGCTCAAAAAATATGTTAATGAGCGGAAATCGGCAATTCACGATCGAAATCCGGCGCGACGCAGTGACGTTACGACGTTTCCGGACGGGATACGCGGCGCATAGATATACCTACATGGGGTTGGAGTATCCTATGTTAGGTATAGGCGTCGTCATCGCGTCGGGAAAAAAAAAAAAAAACGTCGCTTGCGTAAAACGGTCATGAATGGGAATGTGACGTCATTGACGTTCATTCACAGATTTTGGAGCATGCGCACGGGGATGTTTTGACACTCGACGCATGCGCAGTACGTCGGCGGCGGGATCGCGCGTAGTTAGCATACTACACGCCCCGTACCCGCGACATTTGAATTCCGCCGGCTCATTTGCGATGCGCTGCCGCAACTTTAGGAGCAAGTGCTTCGTGAATGACAGCACTTGCTCCTAAAAATTCGGCAGCGCAACGCAAATCAGAAGCGTTACTCCAGAGCAAAGATGCTCTGGAATACGTGAATCTGGCCCATTGCGTCGAAAAAAAAAAAATTTGCGTCGCTTGCGTAAAACGTCCATGAATGGGGATTTGACGTCATTGACGTTCACTGACAGAATTTGGAGCATGCGCACTGGGATGCATTGACAGTCGACGCATGCGCAGTACGTTTGCCGCAGGATCGCACTTAGTTTAAATAATACACGCCCCGTACCCGCCCAATTTGAATTCCGCCGGCTCATTTGCCATACGCTGCCGCAACTTTAGGAGCAAGTGCTTCATGAATAACAGCACTTGCTCCTAAAATTTTGCCAGAGTAACGTAAATGAGAAACGTTACTCCAGCTTAAAGATGCTCCTATCTACCTGAATCTGGCCCTATATTGCCAAAAGGATGTCACAAACCCTGGAGCTGAGGTGAGTATAATTCTGCTTTAGAGCCATGACAAATCAGAGAAGGTCATCAGCAACTAGGGATAGTTTATATTGGTGATATGCAAGTTATTACGCAGAGCTATGTTGAGTGGCATTGTGGATCCAAATAAGATCTGAAAGCAAAGCAAACATTACTTTGAAACAGTCAAACAAATCTCTTTAGGAATGAGATGCAAAGTTTGAAGAGTATTTGAAATGAGTCCATACAGACCATATGATCCTGTAAGCTTCAGCTTTATCTTTTTATTATAAGATCAGCCATTTTGTATGACAGATGGTTTCCATTTCGCAAGCCCATTCAGTTAAAGATGGAGGGCCAGATCCACATACATCGGCGCATATATAGGTCGGCGTAGCACATCTCATTTCCTCTACGCCGGCTCAACTCAGAGAGGCAAGCACCGTATCCTCAGAGCATTTGCTTCCAACGTTGCGCCGGCGCAACGTAAATTCGTAGGCATAAGCCGGCGTAATTCAAAGTAGGAAGGAAGTGGGTGTGTTCCATTAAAATGAACCGTGACCCCATGCAAATCAAGGGTCGAACGAACGGCGCATTCGCGCCGTTACGTTGACCTATGTCCCGCACCCCTCTGCGCATGCTCACAACTAGGTCAGGTGTAACCCCTAAGATACGCCCAGGGCATAAATACGCCCAAACATGCGCCCGTCAAGCGCAAAAGTACATCCGCTCCTTTCCTCCCCTGAAGCAAGGTACTTTTGTTTGCTGTTTGTTTTAGAACCATGTCTGCTCCAGCTACTGAGGAGAGGAGGAAGAAGAATTTCTCGGACGAGAAGAAGGAGGTTATCATCAGGGCCATGTCCAGGTATGATAAGTACCCCCATGGTGCAGAGAGTGGCACCACTAGTAAGGCCAGGAAGGAGGAGATCCTGTTGCAGATTACAACAGAGGTCAATACCCTGGGAAATGAGGTTCAAACCTCCAAGGACATTCAGAAAAAAATAAACGACCTGCGTCGCCTGGTCCGAGGGAAGCTGGGCAGGATAAGGAGGCATGCCAGTGGCACTGGAGGGGGAACCAGCCACTACTATGACGCTCACTCCTGATGAGCAGGTGGTTGCCAAGTGTCTCCACAGGCATCAAGAAGAGGGAGTGGAGGGCTTTGACTCTGTTGAGGATGCCTTGAGGACAGGTAAGTGTGAGTTTTATCCCCTATCTGGTGTGTAGCATGTGAGGGGGTGCAAGGGGACATGTGACAAGTGTGTGGGTCCACCAACATGTGAATGTTTTGTGTCATCCACAGATGTGCTGGAGGGAGCTGGGCCATCTGCTGCTGGTGGCCATGCTACACCATCCCCCGAACATCTTTCCGAGCATGACCCCCTGGGAAGCCATGAGTCATCGGTGGAGGGAGTGCCCACACCTCTCCTCTTGAGGTGGTTGAGGAGGAGCAGGTCATTTTGGACCAAAATGTGGTTCTGTACTTGGAGGAGTCTCCCCCTTTGGCTGGGCCCTCTCAGACCTCCACCCCTATCAGGGGAAGCCCCTTAGGGTACTCCAACAGGTCTACCCCCTCAAGAGCCTCCCCATATCGACGGCCCCAAGCCTGTCCTGGCCCCAGAAAGGCTACCAGGAAGACTAGGGGGGTGTCTGAGTTCCTCCCGGAACATCTCGCGAGGCAACAGGCCCGCCAGACCCGCCATCTGGGTGAGGTTGCCGTCCAGATGCGGCGAGTGGCAGACAGCATGGCCTCTTCTGCCAACATCAATGACAGTCTCCAGGATGTCAGTGGCAACTGTGCTGCTGTGGTCACCTGCCTGGGGGATATGCAGGCCACCACAGCAGGCCTCGTGGCAGAGGTCCAGACCCTGTCAGAGGCCGTACGGGACAATACTGCTGCCATCCAGGCAGAGGGGAGGCAGTCAAGGCTGCTGCAGGCCGAAACCAATGCAGTCCTCACCCGCATAGCCCTGGCATTGGAGGGCAGCCAGCCAGTCAGGGAGAGACCAGGGGATGCTCCTCCTCCTCCTGATCCCCCCCCCACCTGATGCTCCCACCATGCACCGGGGCCGTGGCACCAGGCGTGGCCCAAGACAGGGCAGATGAGAGCCTTTTTTTGTTGGATGCTCAGGTTATGAGTTTTTGTTTGGTTTTCCACATACTCAGGTTATGAGTTTTTTTTTTTTTTAAATATGCTCAGGTTATGAGTTGGTTTTTTTTGTAGACCCAGCACACGGTCAGTAGTGCAGGCTACAGTGTAAATGTTGTGTGAATGTGGGAGTGACACTCCTGCCACACTGGGTCGTCGGGGAGAGGTTATCCCCACGGCTGTGTGAATGTGGTATTATTAGACAGCGACATAATTGGTGCCTTGGCGTGGCGTTGCTGCTCCCTGCATGGTGGACTTGGGCTAAACCAATTTGAGGTGGATGTGGTGTGTGTGAGCTAGGGACCACAGTGGTGTGCATGCGTGCATTGTCCATGTGCCATGATGAATGTGTGTGTTTAACGTGCAAAGATACATTCCACGAGGCAACTCCTGACTGCTGTTCCATCAGCAGAATGGGTAGCCTCGGGCAGGGGAGGACTGTGTGGTTCGGGGGTCAGGTCATCACATATGTCAATCTCCAGGCCCTTTCTCACGGCGTAGTTGTGCAGCATGCAACATGCACCGATGATCTTGCACACAAAGTTCGGGGAATACAACAGAGCCCCCCCAGACTTATCCAGGCATCGGAAACGGGACTTCAGGAGGCCAAATGTTTGCTACACCACTGGACGGGTACGTATGTGTGCAGCATTGTATCTTCTCTCTCCTCTGGTTTGGGGATTCCGGAATGGAGTCATGAGATGGGGCCCAAGTGCATATGCCGAGTCACCTGGAAAGGAAAAGACAGGAGGATGTTAGCCATGCATGTGTGTGCCCCTCGTGATGTCTACATCATTGGGTCGGACAGTCATGCCTGACTCCCATGTCACTCACCAACCAGCCAGCTGTCCCCATACACGTTCTGTTCGAATTCCATTGGGATGGTGCTTTGACGGTATATGTAGCTGTCGTGGCTGGATCCGGGGTGTTTGGCACGGACGTGCCATATGAGGCATTTGGCATCGGCGATCACCTGTACGTTAATGGAATGCCAATGCTTCCAATTGCGGTACATGTGCTCTGTGGCACGGGGGTGTGTGGGAATCCAGTGTGTGGGAATCCAGCAATTCTGTAGAAATCCTGCATTGCCTTCTGCCGCAGATGCTTATGGGTGGGTCTGATGATGTGGTGGGACATGCGTCTGAGGATTGCGGGGACAACCTGGTGCACACATCTGCTCATGGAGGATTGTGCCATCCCCACCACAACTCCACTTGTACGCTGGAACGAACCACTGGCAAGGAAATGGAGTGTTGCCAGTACTTTGACCAGTGGCTCCACTGCATGTGAGTGATCTGTGTGGCTGGTGAGGTCATCTTTCAGGGCTGTGGCTATTTCCAGGATGGCAGCAGGGCTGAATCTGAAGATGCGATACACCTCCAAATCACCCATGCCAAAGACGTCGATGCTCGTTCGGTATACCCTCTCCCGTGCCCTCCTCCTACGTGCCTGTGAAGCCAGTAGTGTAGCTATGACCATGGATGCCCCTGGCATGTTGGCATACAGATTGTTGTCCTGCAAGTATGGATGCTCAGCTCGTCCGTAACGGTGCTGCTGCAGTTGCTCTCCGGCTGACCTGTGCATGTCTGCTGCTGACTTACCCGTGCTTTATGAGGGGTAACTTTAGGCCTGACGTACAACTTACGTGCGGCGCGCGTAGCTGGTGTCGGGCCCACGTACGTTTGTGGATCGCTGTATCTCCCTCATTTGCATATTTGAATATGAAATCTATGGGAGCGCCAGATGCGCCCAGCGTATATATGCGCCCACACTTTGCCGGCGTAGGAAAGTTACGTCGGTGGGAAGAAGCCTATTTTCAGGCGTATCTAGTTCTGTGGATGCGGCGGCGCATATATACACATACGCCGCACATCTCGAGATACGCCGGCATAAGTGCTTTGTGGATCTGGGCCGGAGTTTTCACCAGGATCTAATTATCATAGTATGCACATACATTGGGAAGTGTTAAAGTAAGCTCTTTTTGTTTGTAGGAACCATGTAACACAGATAACAGAGTGATTTGAAGGGAGGTTGAAATTTTATCCCCCATAAGTTTATAGTACAGTTGAAGTATTTTGTCCCAGAAGGGAGTAGTCAGGAGGCAAGTACCCCAGATATGTATCATGATACCTGGAGCCTGTAAGCATCTCCTGCAAGCATTTGGGATAGATGACTGACTTACCCCTGCAAGCATTTGGGACAGATGGATCCATTTGATGCAAAATATTAGGGCACCAATACCATCTGGAAAACATGATTTCTAGTGCTTTGGATGATATCAATGTTTTATGCGTAAACGTCAGTATCAGTATCAATGTCTCTCTTCAGGAGAGATGTTTAATTTCTGTTCCCATATGACCAGAAAGTGTGGGGTTTGCAGATGAGATGTTTCAATAAAATATGGTATATCAGAGATAGTGAGTGTTCAGGTCCAGTGAACTGGGAAAGCAACCACTCAAAGTCTTAAGGGACTAGGCCTAAAAGCAAGTAGTTCCTTTAGCTATAAAGGTATCCTAAATATTTATGGTGGTGGACACCAGTAGGGGGTAAAGAATTTCTAGTAGGTCTACAACTGGATCTATCCAGGGTAGAGATGGGAGATCTGGGACAACCATTTTGTTCTCCTAGGTAGTCCATAATTTGGTGCCACAGCTGTGGTACCGATCAATGATCCTGAGCAGTGATGGTGCTTGATAATACAAGGATATATTAGGCAGTGCTGCTTCACCTCTAGTCTTGGGTAGTGATAGAATAGTGTGTTTAATTCTCCACTTTTAATGTTACCAGATAAAATATCTTATGGCAGTATTGATTTAAAAGAAGTAAAAAATAGGTAGATAGCGCACGACTAAAAAGTGCAATCAAAAAATCAATAATACAATTAATAAATCATAAGGTCCATGTCAATATCAGAGGGAAATGATCAAAGGAAAAAAAACAAATGGATAAATAAATGACCATATAATGATAGTCCAATGAATGACCATACAAATATGGTCAAATAAAAAGTCCCAAAAGTTCAGTGTTAGTCCAACAACACTAGTGGCAGCACAATCCTGAAGCAGAAGCAGACTCTGAAAGGTATATGTAAACAAGAAGGACATGCGCCAAACTAAGTGCAGTAAATAGGAATTTAATGAAGTAAATTGGCTACTCACAAGACAATGAGAGCATAGGCACATAAGGGGTTAACGACTGGTCCGGTGTCACACAGCTGCAAAGGTCCAGGCAGGCTGACTTGGCCAAGTCATAGGAGATGTAGAAGCCCATCCTGGGGAGGCCTAGGGGAAGCAACAGGGGGTCCAGGAGCCATGTATCCTAGTTAGGACGCGCTGTGCGTTCCAGCATGAAGCGCAATTCGTCGCCGTACGACCGGAAGTGATGTCGAACCTCGGGCCAACCAATGGGACCAATGGGATGACGCGTTTCTCAGCATCCGCTGGTTCATCAGAGAAACGCGTCATCCCATTGGTTGGCCCGAGGTTCGACGTCACTTCCGGTCGTACGGCGACGGATTGCGCTTCATGCTGGAACGCACAGCGCGTCCTAACTAGAATACACGGCTCCTGGACCCCCTGTTGCTTCCCCTAGGCTTCCCCAGGATGGGCTTCTACATCTCCCATGACTTGGCCAAGTCAGCCTGCCTGGACCTTTGCAGCTGTAGACGATAGGTGTGACACCGGACCAGTCGTTAACCCCTTATGTGCCTATGCTCTCATTGTCTTGTGAGTAGCCAATTTACTGTTTACTAATTTACTTCATTAAATTCCTATTTACTTAGTTTGGCGCATGTCCTTCTTGTTTACATATTGATTTAAAAGAAAAAGCCCAGAGGTGGAGTTACAAGGATCATGTGAAAAGTATACAGTGCTTCACGTATAATGTTCATTTTGATAATATTCATAAGTCCAAACCAGGAGAAGTGCAGTTTATCAAATGATTTAACACTTGTTTGAACAAATGGCTTTTAGTTCCGATCTGCAATGTTGGATAAAGAGGATGGATACTGTATGTACACCTAAGTATTTAATGGTTGAGCACTGCCATTTGAATGAGTTCATGAGAAGATACACTATATTGCCAAAAGGATGTCGCAAACCCTGAAACTGAGGTGAGTATAATTTTGCTTTCAGAGAAGGTCATCGGCAACTAGGGATAGTTTATATTGGTGATATGCAAGGTATTACGCAGAGCTATTTTGAGTGGCATTGTGGATCCAAATAAGATCTGAAAGCAAACCATCCAAGTGAACTCGTACCGAGGGGTTTTGGTTCAGGACCAAGATTTTGTGTAGTATATTAGACTGCAGCCCCATCTGTTGAAGCGTTGCCTTGAGGAAGTCCCGGACTTGGTCATATGCCTTTTTGGCATATATCAGACAGGCATGCAAGTTAAGTTACTGACTAGGGATGAGCTTTATGTTCGAAGCGAACATTGGCTGTTCGCCCGCTCGCTGAATAATGTACAATTTGGGGTGTTCGTGGAAAATTCGAAAGCCGCGCAACGCCCTTTAAATGTCTATGGGAGAAATCAAAATTGCCAATATTAAAGGTTAATATGCAAATTATTGTCATAAAAAGTGTTTGGGGACCTGGGTCCTGACATCTAAAAAGTTTTAAAATGGACGTTTTTTCGGGAGCAGTGATTTTAATAATGCTTAAAGTGAAACAATAAAAGTGAAAAATTCCTTTAAATTTCAGATCTGGGGGGTGTTTATAGTATGCCTGTAAAGTAGCACAAGTTTCCCGTGTTTATAACAGTCTCTGCACAAAATTACATTTCTAAAGGAAAAAAAGTAAGGTAAAGTAAGCTATTTAGGAAAAAAAATTGTACCTTTACAACCTCTTTAACTTCCATGTTTATAATGCCAAGATGTTAATACCAAGCATAAATCTGGGTTGTCAAATAGTGATATTAAAAGGGAGGTTCCAAGTAGGATCTCATTCTTTCTTATTGACTTGGAAAGGAGTGACTGGGATAAAGGGATGACCTTCAGCTCTGGTTATTATCTGTTTCTCTCAAATTCCAAGACAAATTTGTTGTTCTGTTATATTGAGATGTTTCCAGTTCGACCCAGGCCAATCTTTAATGTTTCCAAGTAAAATAAATCTTATATAGCCAACAGTCGGCAACTAAACCTCTGAAAAAGATGTTAGTGTACTAAAGGGGATCATATGAGGGGTAGTGTAGTGATACGCATGTTACTCTTAGGGTAACAGAATATAGATGCTGTGTATTCAATTTCAGAAAACATATACACAATTGAAATACATATATGCAAACTGATTTATATGCAAAAAAAATTGTAAATGTATTCAAATGTAGTGTAATCCATGGATATTTGTTACACTGCTAGCCAGGGCCGATACAAGGCAGGGGCGGGAGGAGCGAGTGCCCCTGGCGCTACCATTTTGTGCAGGAGGGGGGCGCAATCAGCCGTGGCCGCCACAACAGTTCATTGTGTCAGTGAGTGAGTTTCATAGACAGCGCAGTGGCAGAAACTGTGTGCCGACTGGCTGCCGACGAGTGCGCTCCTGGCTCGCGCTCCCTTTCCTCCTGTGTGTTTCCTTGCCCCCCCCCATGGAGGATGCATTTGGTTGATTCCACCGGCGTGCGCCGTGTGACGTCACACCGCTCACGCCGAAAGGCTAGGTGAGACAGGGAGGACTCGCGCAGGGAGCTGTGTCGGCGCGTTCTGAAGGAAGAACAAGTCCTGAGGGGCCTGCTGCAGTGCTGCGCCTTCCTACAGTTTCTAGTGCTGATCTGATCTGGTCTGAAGAACACAGTGACAACACTACTGTGTAAAAAGTAAGAAAATAATGAAATTACTGTATTGGGGGGGGGGGGGGGAGGGGGTTATTAGACTGAGATGAACATAATTTTTTTAATAAAAAATTGTTTTAAAAAATGCTTTTGTATCATTTTGAGCTTGCCTTCTCTGTAAAAAAACATTAATTGCAGCCTCACTGTGCCACCAAACGCAGCCACTGTGCCATCACATGCAGCCACTCTGTGCCCACCAAACGCAGCCACCGTGCCACACATGCAGCCATTCTGTGCCCACCAAACGCAGCCACTGTGCCATCACATGCAGCCACTCTGTGCCCATCACATGCAGCCACTGTGCCAACACACAGAGCCACTGTGCCATAAATTTTCGCCACTGTGCCATCACATGCAACCACTGTGCCCATCACACGCAGCCACTGTGCCACCAAACGCAGCCACTGTGCCAACACACGCAGCCACTGTGCCATCAATTGTCGCCACTGTGCCATCACATGCAGCCACTGTGCCATCACATGCAGCCACTGTGCCATCACATGCAGCCACTCTGTGCCCATCTAACGCAGCCACTGTGCCATAAATTGTCGCCACTGTGCCCATTAAATGCAGCCACTGTGCCATCACATGCAGCCACTGTGCCATCAATTGTCGCCACTGTGCCATCACATGCAGCCACTGTGCCCATCACATGCAGCCACTGTGCCATCACAGGCAGCCACTTTGTGCCCATCTAACACAGCCACTGTGCCATAAATTGTCACCACTGTGCCCATTAAACGCAGCCACTGTGCCATCACATGCAGCCACTGTGCCATCACATGCAGCCACTGTGCCATCACATGCAGCCACTGTGCCATCACATGCAGCCATTGTGCCACCACACACAGCTACTGTGCCAACACACACAGCCACTGTGCCAACACACACAGCCACTGTGCCACTTGTCAATTGTCGCCACTGTGCCCATAAAACGCAGCCACTGTGCCCATAAATTGTTGCCACTGTGCCCAAACACAGCCACTGTGCCAATCACACGCAGCCACTGTGCCCATCAAATGCAGCCACTGTGCCCATCAAATGCAGCCACTGTAACCATCAATTGTTGCCAGTTTGCCCCACTGTGCCCATCAATTGCCGCCAGCCTGCTGCCAGTTTGCCCGATCAATTGCCACCAGTGTGTTGGTGAAGGAGGCTGACTGAGGTGAGCAGCACTTTGTTAATGAAAAATTGCAAATAAAAAAAAAAGTGTTTGTGTTATTTTGAGGCCATGCTTGCCTTCTCTGACTAGAAAAAAAAAAAAAAGAACATCAATTGCAGCCTCACTATGCCACCAAACCCAGCCACTGTGCCATCACATGCAGCCACTGTGCCAACACACAGCCACTGTGCCATCAATTGTCGCCAATGTGCCCATCAAACACAGCCACTGTGCCCATCACACACAGCCACTGTGCCCATCAAACGCAGCCACTGTGCCCATCAAACGCAGCCACTGTGCCCATCACACGCACCCACTCAGCTGTGCCCATCACATGCAGCCACCATGCCCATCACATGCAGCCACCGTGCCCATCACACACAGCCACCGTGCCCATCACACGCAGCCACCATGCCCATCAAACGCAGCCACTGTGCCCAAACGCAGCCACTGTGCCCATCAAGGTGGCTGTGTTTGATGGCACAGTGGCTGCGTTTGATGGTCACACTGGCGGCAATTGATGGGGCAAACTGGCAGCACACTGGCGGCAATTGATGGGCACACTATCAGAACACACGGGCGGCAATTAATGGGGCAAACTGGCAACAATGGTAACCATCTATTATTGCCAGTTTGCCCCATCAATTGCCGCCAGTGTGCCCAACAATTGTCGCCAGTATGCTGCCAGTGTGCCCATCATTAACCGCCAGTGTGCCCCATCAATTGCCACTGGTGTGCTGCCAGTTAGCCCTATCAAATGCCGCCAGTGTGCCCCCTCACCCGGAAATTACCTTTCTCTGTCAAATCTGTTGCTTCAGTCAATCAGGTGACCGGTAAGGGGGGGACAGTCCTTTGTTCTATTGCTTTAAGTATATTCTTGTTTTGAAACAACATTGATTCATTCTTAAAAACGGGTGGGGGGGGGGGGCGCAGTTTGCCATCTTCGCCCTGGGCACCAAATGGCCTTGTCCCAGCCCTGCTGCTAGCTATAAAGATCAAGCACGTACTCTCTACTTTGGCATTACTGCTTCCTAGATCACCTCTTTGCTCACAAGCCTTTACAAACCCTTTAACTGAAAAAAGGTTGCTGACTCCTGTCATATACTATGCAGTGTTTGATAACATTGCAGATGTTACAGACATCACTGGCAATCATCCTATAAGGAAAGGGTTAAAAGATAAGTAGTTTTTTTCCCTGCAAAAGTAACCATAGTTGTTCAGAGAGATTTTTCCATATGCTTGAACAATTGCAGGGGGATACTTGCCCATAAATGTGTTTACTAAACTAGGAAATCATTTATTTTATATACATTTGTGTTTAATATACATGACATTAGATAAGAAAAATCTGAGCCACTAAATAAATATGTAGCTTGTATGATTGCTGATAAAACAAATAAGCTTGAAAAATTCTTTAGTATTATCCAAAAGATGTGATTTTTTTTATTAAATAAAAGGATGGGCATGCATGGGTAGTGGTTCCTGCTGTTATGAAAGGCAGGAATTTTGTTTAAGGTGACACATTTTAGTTGCAGTAGATGACAACACTTCCAGTTGACTCTTTTTAATATAGACTCTGAAAAAGGTTTTAAAAGGAATGGACATTTTTTTTCTAGTTTATTTAAAAAATAAATAAAAAATAGGTACATCTGTCCACCATAGCAGTGGCAGTGTCAAAAGACAAAACATAATACTAAGGATATTAAATATTACAAGAGTATTTTATAAATGCACATTTATTCTTTCTTCATGCTTTATAACATCATAAAAGAATATTGCATGTTGAACTAGTAGCATCTCTCTGTATTGTTTTTACAGTGTCTTTAGGATTAGCGTGGGCCTTTAACTGCTGTACTAATTTACAAAAATGGCTGCATGTCCAAATCAGCTTTTTACTTTTGTTTATTTTGTGCTATAGAAATGCTGTCACCATTTAGAACACATAACAAATTTATATTGATAGCTGTGTATAGAATACAAGTACAAATTTATTTTGTAAACCATCTTTGGAAATATTATTATATAAACAAAATTCTTCCCCCGAATAAAATGTATACAGTACATATATTTGATTCAGAACAGCTGTGCAGGAGAGTAGGTTTCCATCCAAGTAACCTTTACATCAAAAATGTGCACTATTTCTTCTTAAATTGTGTTTTTTTTCCATATAGTAATAACCCCCCCCAGTACTACGGAGAAATATCTGTGGCCAATACTGGTACAGAATCCATGGTCAACTAACTTAGGGAACTCAGCATACATGTGCTCCCACTGAGGAGAATCTTTAAATTTAGAGTTAGGCTCTGTAGTATACAGAGAGGCTTGACGGGGCCTGCAACTTACGCATGTATTTGCAAATGTGTGCAACCAAACCCCTGTTTTTAACTCATAGGGCCAGATTCACGAACACTTGCGCTGGAGTATTTGGATATGCGCCGCGTAACTGTGATGATGCGCCGTCGTTTCTATGTGCCCGTACCCACCAAACTAGATGCGCCCAATAACGGGTCATTTGCGACCGGCGGAACGTTCCGACGCCAGAGTATCGTCAGCGCTTATTTTCGCTGGGCGCATCAGTCGCGCCCATTGATTTCCCCTGCAAATATGCAAATGAGGGATTTTTCCCAATTCACGAACGGATTAGCACCGTACGCTGGCTACATGCGCCGCGCGTATCTCGTCCGTCCGGCGCAAAGTTATTTCTACAAAAGGCTGCTTTATCTTTACTCCAGATGGCCACAGGTCAGCAGGAGAGCAGCTACAGCAGCGTTACCGACGATAAGAGCTAGCTGAGCACCCCAACTTGCAGGACAACACCTCTGTCCATGCTTGTCTGTCAAATTTTACAGCCATGGAGGAAGACATCATAGGTCTCCATAGCCGAGATGATGGCTGACAGCTCCTGGCCATTAAAGTTCAGCTTTCTCCTGTGTGTTTGCGGGGAACGGGAGCAGCCATCTCAGAACAAAAGTAACATCACTGCGGGGAGGGGGAGCAGGATATACTTTAGTGCCGGAATGGCGCTTCTACGGGCGCATTTACACGCCCAACGGAAGGCATTGCGCTGACGTTTCCCGTGCAGTGGTGCCGACGGAAGTTGTGAGCATGCGCACAAAGGGGGCGAGTGGAGCCTCACTCACTGGGCATGCTCCGTGGTTGATGCGCTGAACGTAAGCCTCTGCGCTGGGCTCCGCCCATCATTTACATATGATCACACCCACTTCCACTTGCGTCGGGTTACGCCAGCGCATTATCGTTACTCTGGCGCAAGTTTACGCGCAACTGCTATGTGAATTACAGGACTTGCGCTGAAAGGGTCTTCAGAGTAACGTAAATGAGAAGCGTTACTCCAGAGGAAAGATACTCTCATCTACCTGAATCTGGCCCATAGTGTTTATTTGCTGGCTAGTTGGTAAGTTGAGCACAGAAATTCTTTGGTTTTATTTGCCATGCATCTGCCCTTCCATTGCTCCTTGCTGTGAAGACCAGTTATAGGTAGGGGCAGTGACCTTTTTTTGTATTAACTCTAACTTAGTAGGAACATCTCACAAAAAGAGTGCCATCTTTGCTGGCCTTAGAAAGTCATAAAAAAATCCAATTAACAAATTAAGACATTGTACTTACTTGGGAGGTGAAGAAATGCTGACCCGACCCATGTGTGAAGAAAGGTGAGAGTCTATGCCATTATTGTTGTCATTTATATAAAGTCTGGATGGATTGTTGTACTGGGCATTGAGCATTGGTCGAACATCACTGGGGCTGCTCCGTGGCGAAAATGAACTGGGTCGTCTGTTATTGGTACTTTCTGATGGAAAAATGTCCTAAAATAGAGCATATAACACAATAAATAATACATAATCTAATATTCTAATAAACAAAAGAGCAAAAATGCAGTCTAGAACATTATGCTATGCATTGTAAGTTTTATTAGTATATCCAAAGCAAGAACGTGGTGATGTGGTGCGTCAAGTGCGTGGTGACGTACAACTCTACGACGAGCCAATAAACTTAAGTTCAATGCTTCGAAGCATGCGCCAAATTGTTTCAGAGCATGCATTGGAATTTGCTACAGACGGTTGGAATTTTCGATTGGATTGTTTTCCTTTGGAAAATTTGAGAACCAGCTCCCAAATTTTTGTAGGCAGAAAAAAATGACGAGAATAGGATGATTGCGCCGCTACATTGCACCGGTCTAACGTAAAGGCGGTGCGCTACGCCGGTCTAATAATGCGCAGATGTACGTGAATCTGGCCCAAAATGTTTTGGTTGTATACACAGTAGGAAGGTACTAGAACTAGAAAGCACTAGAATCCCTGTCAGTTTTGTATTGCTAACTGTGTCTCTGCTTTGGAAGTTTATTTGTCTATTTGCCCAGGTGACCACTGAGGGAAAATCCAAAAGTTGTCACTATAACAGAAAAAGAGTGCAGATATGCAAATGAGGGCACCTTTTGTCTATCTTCCAGATCTGTTCAGTAAACCAACACTTTTCCTGTGTTCACATAGTAAAGCCACTGCTGCCATTGTGCACAGTTACTGGTCTTGTATATGTCATCTGTAGTTTTCTACAAACATCCTGTAGTGGGTAGACCTACTGTACCCACTTACAACTCTATTTTCTGATGCTACATGTATTTTTGCAAGGCAATATATGGTTTGCAAAATAATTTGGTACACACGAAATAGAAAGGAAACCAAAAAATCTGACTTAATGGACCAGTTCTGCTATCAGTCTTCTATATTTCTGCAAAAAACAAGCACATTCTTGTAACATTTCCATTTTATACTCATAATATGAATACAAAGATGACTTAATTTATGTAATGTGTTCTTTCCCCATATCTTATAGCTTTACAATGTTCTGTTTATTGGCTTTTCCTTGTCTCACTTTACTGCTGGCTACAGAATATACAAAAAAATTATAATTTTACAGTAATAGAACAGGATATATCAGAGCCAGTTGAAAGTAACTATAGCCCACATCCTAGCCTGGTATAGTAATATAAGAGTTTAAGGTCATAAATAAAGTTATGAGAAACATAAGTCTTGCATATTCACATGCCTAGCTTAGTTTTCTGAGTAGAACGAGCAGAACATTAATAAAGACCACTCAGGAAGGGCTGCCCCTTCCCTGGAAAGAAATATGTAAGGGTGACATTTATTCCAGATGCCTTTTCATACTTTTTACGCCGTGGCACTTCGCAAATGTCAAGTGTCACTTTGAAAAGACATACATCGTTTGTATGCAAAAAACCCTGTGCAAGGAAAGTTACTTGTCTTTAGATATTAAAGGTATGGTTCTATAAAAATTGAAGATTGAGAAGTAAGCACCTCAAGCTTTGGAGCAAGCTGTCACAATCTTGGACAATTTATTTGTAACATCACTGTGATCTATGAAAATACGTAATTTCAAGTGTGTGTCGTCGCATCTTTGCGCCGATTCACAAAGCGACATACGTCCAAAAACATGGCTTTAGCCGTCCGACGTAACTTGCCTACGCCAGCGTATCGTGGGCGCATAGTTACACTGGACGCATTCGGCGGTCCCATTATAAATATGCAAATGTGTAAGATACGCCGATTCACAAACATAGATGCGCCTGGCCACTTCATATACGCGATTTGCGTAAGGCTTACGTCCGGCGTAAAGTTACCCCTGCTATAGCAGGCGCAGCTAATGCAAAGGTATGGGCCAGGGAACGACGCCTTCAAATTTTACGTCGCATACGCAGTTTACGTAGTACTACGTGAATAGGGCTGTGTGTAAGTGACGTTCACGTCGTAGGCATTGCGCCAACGCCTCTTAGGGAGTATATGCGCCGTAATTCTGAGCATGCGCGCGCATGCCCAGTTCGACCGGCCATTCATTAGTATGGGGTCACGCTTAATTTAAATAGATGACGCCCACCTCCTTCCTACTTTGAATTACGCGGGCTTACGCCGGCCAATTTACGCTACGCCGCCACAACTTACGGAGCAAGTGCTTTGTGAATACTGTACTTGCCTCTCTAAGTTGCGGCGGCGTAGCGTAAAAAATATACGCTACGCCCACACAAAGATACGCCTCTTTACGTGAATCCGGGCCTTTGCCTTTATTTTTAAATTCATGCAATATCAGCACCTTTTAAAAAGAAATTGCATCAGAAAGCTGCATGGAACTAAGAGCTTGAGATATGTAATTTGTCCTGGATGCTGTAGAAAATTATCCAACTTGGGAACTCCCAGGCTGAATTTTGTAAGGTAACATGATTAAGATTCTGCTGTATGTAATTAGTAAACTCGTGCCCATCTAAGTGGTAATAAACCATGGTGACATACTTTCAAAACACATACCTCCCAACGTTTTAGGATGAGTAGGAGGGGCACCTTGGAGCACAAAGCATTTTTGCAAAAAAACACATCCTTGTTGCTGATTGGCTACCATGCACAGCTCCACCAGATTTTACAGCCTCCAGTTTTAGTAAATCAACCCCACTGTGAGGCTGTCCAGGAAATGCGTACAATCTGCCATGATGCCTTCTCCTCCAAAAAAATCTAAAATGTAAAAAATCTAAAACATTTTTTAAGTATGCTGTGTGAATGGGAACATATATCAAACATATAGTCATGGCCAGATCTAGCAGAGTGCTGGGGGCTGCCCCTAAGATTTCAGTTGCCCCCCAGATTTCAGTTGCACCCAAGGAATGTCCTGTGTTTCGATTCTGAAACACATGCCCCACTCACTGCCGTTACCCACCACTGTCAGCTTTCATTTGTAAACACAATAAACAACTTTGGTTGGATTCTAGGATGCTAGACTTGCTTCATGTCCCCCATAATTTAGAGAAGGAGAATGTAACCTTCTCCTCTGGACCTGCTGCGAGTGCCCCACCTCCCAGCTTCCCCCTCTAGATGCTGGCTGCACTGTGAATGAACAAAGTGGACTCATGCAAGAGAGTAAGGGAACTCTTCAGACCCTGATTAAATGTTGGGGGGTGGGGGGCAGCTCTGGGGACCCAAATGAAAAGTATGGAGACTCTGGAGACCCTGATGTTAAGAGGGATGACTTTGGGGACCCTGATGTAAGGAGGTAGCTTTGGGAACCATGATGTAGGGCGAGGGCTCTGGGAACCCTGATGCAAGAGGGGTGACTCTGGGGACCCTGACATAAGGGGGATGACTCTGGGGACTCCAATGTAGGGGGAGAGACTCAATGCACACTAAAGTTGGGGGGGCTCTGGGGTCACTGATGAAAGGGGGAGAGAGGGACTATGTAAGCTCTGATGTCAGTGGGGGACTTTCAGGATACTGATGTAAGTGGGGGACTCTTGGGACCCTAGTGTAAGAAGGGGAGCTTTTGGGAAGGAAGAAGGGGGACCCTGAAGTATAGGACCAAATGTAATTAGGAAAACTCTGGGGACGCTCGTTAAAGTGATACTAAAGGATCATTTTTTATTTTTTTTTACATAACAAACTTGTCATACTTACCTCCACTGTGCAGCTCATTCTGCACATTCTCTTCTCGGGTCCCTCTGCGGCTCTTGCGGCTCCTCCTCACATTAGATAACCCCCTAGGAGAAACGCTCTCCTGAGGGGGTTAACTTGCAGGCGTGCTCCCGAGTCCATCATTTCCGTCCATAGACACGAATGCTGGACTTGACCCCGCCCCCAGCTCCTGTGTCATTGGATTTGATTGACAGCAGAGGGAGCCAATGGCTGCGCTGCTATCAATCTATTCAATCAAAGCCGGGACTTCGTAGTGAGAAGGATGGTGTGTCCCCACCGAGGAGATGAAGGGGCTCAGGTAAGTAAAATGGGGGGGCCAGTTACTGCCAGGTGTTTTTTTCACCTTAATGCATAGGATGCATTAAGGTGAAAAAACACGAGCCTTTACTTACCTCACCCTTTAATTTTGCTTTTAAATGTCCTTATTTCTTCTGAGAAATTCTCACTTCCTCTTCTTTTGTCTGTAACTCACCACCGTAATGCGAGGCTTTCTTCCTGGTGTGGAAAAAGCCTCTTGAGGGGGAGGGGCGAGCAGGCAAGTCAGGACACTCTCTAATTTGCAGATAGAGAAAGGAGCTGTGTGTTAGTGGGTGTCCTGACACTCCTCCCCCCTCAAGAGGCTTTCTCCACACCAGGAAGAAAGCCTTGCATTACGGTGGTGAGTTACAGACAGAAAAACAGGAAGTGAGCATTTCTCAGAAGAAATAAGGACATTTAAAAGCAAAATTGAAGGATGAGGTAAGGGTAAAGGAAACTATTTAGGAAAAATTATTTTTTCCTTTACAACCTCTTTAAAGAAGCAACTCTAGGAACCCAGATGCAAGGAGGGGGAGACTCTGTGTCACCTACTACTGATTTTTGAACTTTGTTTCACTTACTACTGACCTCTGAACTCTGCCTTACTTTCTCCTGGCCCCTGCTCTCCATTCTGCCGACCCTTGAACTCCACCCTGCTAACCCTGTATACTGCCCTTCTGATTCTTGTCCTCTGCCTTGATAGCCACTGTTCTCCACCCTGCTGACTCCTGTACACATCCCTACAAATGAATGACATATGTACACTGCAATATAAACTGCTGACCTTATTCTCTGCTCTGCTGACCTCCCATACTCTGCCCCCCTGCCGTTTTTAATTGAACCCCCACATAAGGCAGGCTAGATCCAGCCCTGCATTTAGAGGGGTTTTCTCAAATCTGGATGTTCATTGCTATAAATGGTTCATGGCTCATTCACATTTTGTTTCTGGGTAGGTTATGTCTAAAATTGCTGATAACATGACCTGCAAATGTTTTTGAGTCTCCGACAGCCCTTAATCACTGATCTTGTCTACAGCGATCATGTAGTTCAGACTGTCTTATCTGACCATCTTTGTTTACCCTGAGAGAAGTCAGCATATACTCCCCCCCATCTGCCTAATTTCCTGAGCTAAAACAAATGACAAATTAGATTGTGCATGCATGTTAGCAGTTTACTGATACCTATGAGCAGTGTAAATCTGCATTTGCTGGCTAGGGTCCCTAATCAGTGTGTTAGAACTGACTTATCTTAAAAATATTTTAATTGCAGATGCAACAAATGCCAAGTAAGATAAATAGCCTATTGTAATAATCTGAATATATAAATAGTGTTACATATTTTAGATAGTGTTTGAAAGAATATTCAGAAAAGGGTATCATATTTCTCTTAACTCGAGCCTGTAATTTTGAAAGTAAAGACAGTTGATTTTTTATCTGAAAAAAACAGAATTAAAGAAAGAGCAGTAATTATAATGAGGTTTGCACTCCCCTCCAAGACTTTGGTATTTTGATTACAAGTATGGCAGCAGGACAGATATAGCAATGATACTCCCTTATTCTATACAAAGCTGTTCATGAAAATAGCAAATGAATACTAGGCAAGCTATCTAGGATTATGTCACAGGACATGAAGGGTTTAGTGAACTGAAAAATAAATATTTTCATTGCTAACTGAACATTTTCTACAGCTGGAGGGGCCTTTGAACAGTATTACGGACTGTGATTCTTGTTCTTTCTCACAATAAAATAACATAAATATGAGAAGGCTGTGTTAAAATAAAAGTAATAAAAAAATACGTTGACACATCATCTAAAAGAATCAGCTAAGCATGGAGACACACATTACAGAATTACAGCAGAACTATGTACAGTACTGGGAAAGATACCATGGTTGCTATAGCTGACCCTTATCCAATGGTTTTAGTACTTTCTGCCACTGGCCTTGAACAAGAACTTAAAGCGGGGGTTCACCCTAAAAAAAAAATCTAACATTACATTGAGCTGACTTCTGACACTGACAGTATGCTGATCTTTTTTTAATTTTTTTGCCGTACATACCATAATTTCGCTATTTTCCCCCCCGGCTTCCGGGTAGTGAATCTCGCGGGAGTGGGCATTCCTATTCACAGGCTAGGTGATTGACGTGATGACAAAAGCTTCCCACCGGCGCGTCACGAGTTGGCGAAAGAAGCCACACTGCGAGACCGCTCTATACGGACTGCGCAAGGACGTTCGGCTACTTTCGGCAACTCGTGATGCTCCGTATGCGCCGGTGGGAAGCTTTTGTCATCACGTCAATCACCTAGCCTGTGAATAGGAACGTCCACTCCCGCGGGGTTCACTACCCGGAAGCCACACCAGGGAGAAAGCCTTGCATCACTGTGTGGAGTTACAGACAGAAGAACAGGAAGTGAGGATTTCTCAGAAGAAATAAGGACATTTAAAGGCAAAATGGAAGGATGAAGTAAGCGAAGGAGGACTGCACTAAGGTAAAGTAAGCTATTTAGGAAAAAAAATTGTACCTTTACAACCTCTTTAAATCAGACCATCAGAGTTATTGCACACTCCTTTAAATGAGTCTTCTGAGGCCCTTGCAACCTCTATGCCATAAGTACAAACTGCAAACTGCTGTACTGCACATATTTGCAGATACATCACTTCCTAAACTGTGCCAGACACAGAAACCTCTTTAACCGATCAATCACCCCATGTAAAAACATATGTATATCCATGGAACCATTTTACCATTTCATCTCTATTCTTTTTTTCATTCCTTTTCTCCGAAAAACTACCCATTTAAAAAAATTTGGGAACCTGATCTAGGTCAATCATTCTCCGCAGAAAAACATGAACATATGAATATTCTCATGCTTAAAAGCTCAGTCAATGTTAATATCTATAAAAAAACAAGCTATAATATAAGCTCAAGATGGTATACAGTAGTAGTGCAGTGGCACTCCACCACATGTCCTCATATATACCCGATAGATACTAACAGACTCAAGCAGGCTCCTGTATATATGGTGGTCATGCCCCGACTTTAACCTTTCTAGGAGTACACTTCTTTATACCCTCCTTAGCAATTGCACCCTAGAACCAGTACCATCCATTCTTTGCTACTTCAGTATTCCAATAAAACCATCCAAATGCTCTTTCCTTCAACATTTATTGAACACAGCAACAACTATAATCCCAAGACATTGGAACCCACCCACCCAACTATCCAAGAGTACAAACAAATGGCAACTGCCCCAACCTATAACTGGACTTAACAGCAAGGAGCACATGGAAGGGTGACACATGTCAAACAAAAACAAAGAAAGATTCCCAGTGTGACTTACCAACCAGCCTGCAACAAACTGAATTGTCTTGTCTAACAGTTCATGTTAAAAACAGGGGTTTTGTTTGCACACATTTGCAAATACACGCATAAGCTGCAGAGGCCACTTCAAGGTACCTCAGTATTATCTGCAGTCCTAATTATAAATATTGAGAGCCTCCATATTAGGAACACACGTATAATAATGGATACATTAAGAGCAGGAAAGCCTGGAGGGAGCTCACTCCTTAAAAGCACAGGGGCACACTGGACACTCAGCAAATAGCACAATGGCAGAGAAGTCGTCCAGTGTGCCCCAACACCAAAATAACCAATGGTACAAACAAATGGATATTGAGCTGACATAGAAGTGCTAATCCACATATGTCCAGAAAATATGACCTGCTATCTGCACACCTGGACTAGATGACACCTGTATAGGTGCAACATACAAAAATCCCCTACAGTTGTCAGACATGCACAGTTCTCTGAGGCGCCGTACACACGACCGAGGTTCTCGCTGGAAACCAGCGAGAACCTCGCTGGAAGCTGCATTCCAGCGAGGACCTCGGCCGTGTGTACGCTCCTGGCTCGCCCCGCCCGTCGGGAATCCCGTCGAGCGAAAAGAGAGCACGCTCTCTTTTTGCTCGACGGCCCGCCTGGATGAATGGCTGGTTGCCATTCCCGACGGGCGGGTCGCCGATTTCGACGGCCGGCAGAGAACCTCGACGGGCGGAACGATGTGTTCTGCCCGTCGAGGTTCTCTGCCGTGTGTACACGGCCTGAAACAAAGAGAGACAAGAGAGGCTGGCAATCCACCCAGGATCAAGGTAACCGGGTACTGAAAGGCTGGAAGTTGGTCACTTATCAGTTGGTAACCTAACTGCAAACTACCTGAAGGAGATCCAGGTGGGAAGTCTATTAAGGTGGATTATCTCCGCTATCTCAATTCTAAGGAGGGTCTGTGGCAAGGACTTTTCCCCTAAGTTCTGAGTGATACTCTGGCTTCCAGGTCAGTGAGAGAGGCCTGTCCAGGTAAACTATACCCACTCAGGCTGGAGTGGCGAAAGAAACATTTCACGTGGAAGCAGGACTGTTTCCCTATTTCTACAATCTGCAATTTCTCCTTCTACTGAATCTCTACTCTTCACCACAAGTTTTATTGTTTTTACCTGGCTGGGTAATAAAGAGCACATAAAAAGACACCTGTTGTGGACATTCTGTTACTACTATATTCATCATACACCCCTAGACGGCAGAGGAGTCATGAGGTAACATGCCACCCAAAACAAACCAGCAGCTCCTGCGGGGGTAGTGCTACATATGTTTGCTGGGGGCTTTGCTTTACATCCAAATTATGTACACAGTTTAGAGTTTATTAGAGCTGATATTGTTGTATAGCAAAAATATTGGAATTGTGGCATAAAATCAAAACTGCCAATAGGTTTTTACAGCCAGCCCTCCTGTACCAGGACTGTTCCCTGGCAGATCAGCAATGGGGCTCCTGCCTGAGACAGTCCTGTGACACCGCAAGGCATAGTTGTGTCCAGAAGGTGGTAGCCAAATGGTGGATGGGTTTCACAGAGCCAAGCTGTGGACTAAGGCCCCTTTTACACTAGTTGACCGATCAGGTCTGTCTGTCATTTTATAAGGTGAACCCGATTGGACCCTCCAGCCTCCTCTATGGAGCGGTGGGTGTTTTCGGGCATGTGTCCGTTGAAACCTGCCGACATCACATCCTATTCGCTAAAAACTGATGGATGGAGATCCATTCCTCATCCATCTGGCAGATTGAATTGGATGGTAGTTGGATGTAAATGGACAGGTACTGTAGTCTGTTTTCACCTGACTGGCAATAGAAAAGAGTGGCCTGTGCCTGTAAGAGTGCAAAAACAAGAATAAATGAGGGTGCGGAGATGGGCAGTGTAAGTGCAGTAGAGAGGTAATTTGTGAATTTTTTTAGGAGTTATTATAGCACCCACTGACACCAGTTGGAGGGATTTATTATATCCACTGACATCAATGCTGGGGTTTACTATTGCGTCTATTGACATAAATGCTAGGGGTTATTGCTGCACCCACTGACACCAATGTTGGGGGTTATTACTGCACCCACTGACACCAATGCTGTTTTTTTTTACTGAACCTAACACCAATGCTGGAGGTTCTGACTGCACCCATTAACACCAATGCTGGGGGTTAGTATTGCAGCCACTGACCCCAATCCTGAGATTGTTACTGCATCTACTGACAATGACAGTGCTTAAGCAGGTCACACACAGAGCCAATTTATTTCCTGAATTCTCCCTGTAGGAGGGGGAGGGGGGCGCGTTGGAAGCCATCCCCACCAGGAGAGCAGTTATACCAGCTGCTAGTGACAATCACATGTAAACTATGGCAGACTGGTTGTACCTAAGGTCAGGACTGTCTTAATGAGAGGGAACACCTGGGCACTGCCCAGGGGCCCCAGCTGCATTGGGGCCCCTGTACTTTCCCCAGAGCAGCTGGTCCTTGAGCCCATGCTGCCCTGAAATTGAGGGCCCCATGATGGCACTGAGAGTGATAGATACACAGGGGAGGCAGTCTATCTCCTACCTACTTGATGTCCGTTTCCTACACTGTCATCATTGTAGGGGCCCCAGAGCCATACTTTGCCCAGGGGCCCATGATGCTTTTAAGATGGCCCTGCCTAAGGTGATTGATCAAACAACTTGGTACATTCAGCCTGCCCATACATGGTTTAAATCTCCCCCGATTTCTTCTGAACTTTATTCCCTCCTTCTCTTCAGTATACCCCAGGCCCTATTTTGTCTAACACATAACAAAACAAATTAGAAAATGTGCCACACTTCAAGTCACACTGTGAAGTGATACCCACCTTACTGACCACACCCATTTTTGGCCACAACCACATATTCTGTGCAACACTTTTCTTTTTCTCGATTCCTTTACGTGTCCCTCCAAATGATTTCCAAATGTTGGCCACTATGCTATAGCAATTAGTTATTACTTTATATTTATTTTTATTTCACTCTTTATCACATCACACTAGAAATATTTTTTATGTTTTCAATATTTTCAATATTTTTATGTATTTTAGGTGGTAACTGGTCATCTATATATATATATACACATCACCCAATACTTTTTTATTAGTTCCTGGAGGGGAACAAGATTCACTAGTAGTTGTTTTACTGCTCAATTTTCACTTTCATTTTCATCCCCTACACATTATGCACTTTCACTATAAAATTGCATCACAAAGGGCATTTTTATTTATTTATTAGTTAATGGGTGTGTATACACTTTTATTATAACAACAGTCTTGTATCACTAGATACACACATCTATCTAATCTTATAAATGTAATCTAATTTAATTTAATGCATTTTTTTTTATACGGTTCCACTATATATACAGATGAATTCATAAAGTTTCAGTCACTTCATTTATATCTTTTTTTAAATATGAACTACATTTTTGTATCTATATGAATTTTTTATATGAGAAACACTTATTATATTCGTTTTTCATCATACATTTTCCAATAATCCAAACATTCCAGGGTTAAATCTCAGTGATCTCTGAGACCTATTCACACACACAGGTGATTGTGGTTAGGGATTCAGATCTGGCAACCCCATTGGTTATTTTTTTATTTTTTTACATTAATTTGTTTTCACCTATCAGGGGTTAGCATTGATCACATGTCTTTGAAAGTTTGCTATATATTAGATGTGATAATTGTTAGCTATGATTAAGCACTAATTTATAGTGCGAAACGCATCAGTTGTTTTACTCCTGTGTAGTGTGCTGTGACTTTTTCCTTTTTAAATAAAGACAACCATCAAGTTTTTTTGGAGTGCGGCTGTCCATATTTTCTTTTTCCATTTGTAGCAATTAGTTATTATCAGGAACTGGCAGAGGTAAAGAATTACATGGAGAAAATGTAATTAAGAAAGAAACAGTTTACAAAATACCTCAAGGAATAATAGACAGGTTGGTAAATTATTGAAAACAAGATGGAGGGGGAAAAATAACCAGTTAGAAATAGAGACAAATTATAGCAAATTAAGTAGTACAAGAAGATAAAAAAGAATGAGAGAAATTCGAAAAAATTAGGAATATATGTAATATATTTATTAGTACTGTAATTTTTTTTTAAAAAATAACAAGAACTTTTCTGTTGGCATAGTCAAAAAAATAACAGAAAGAGCAACTCTGTACATAAGAGTGAAAAAGACATGTAACTCAGCCGGCTTGTGGGTTAGATGGACATCACCTCCGCTAATGAAACTTTATAAAATTCCCATGAAAGACACGCATTTATCTGAAGCAGTTGAGGACAGTGTTTATTATTATTTATAAATGTTAGATGGGGGAGGGGGTCTGCCAGGTCTGTCAGATAGACTGCATGGAGCCTCATGATTTTTAATGGCAGCGCTGCATAAAATACTCAAAAATGTAACACCATAACAGTATATAACAACAAAATAAAATGATTCTACTTAAAACACGTAAAATAAATACATTCAGTGAATGTTTTTCAAAGTGACTTTTCAGACTAATCAATGCAATGTGTTTTACCTCACCAATAATAACCAAAGTTATGTTCTTTACTAAATCCTATTTTTAACATTACTTTTGCTTTGTGATCCCGCAGAAGTCGGGCCTTTTCTGATTAATGGTGTTTGTTTATTTAATGGCACACCTTTGTGTAAATCTCAGCTAGGTTACTTGTTTGCAGTTTTCAGCCAGTAGTTACAGAAAGTCATACACCAAGTAGACACAAGTTTATGATCATGCAAATCTTTACGTTTACGTTTCCCATAATACACAGAAGCAAGGATTACTTTAACCCCATAAGGACCGCCGCATGTACATTTACGTCGGCAGAATGGCACAGACAGGCACATCAACGTATATATACGTTGCTGCCTTGACGTGGGTCGGGGGTCCGATCGGGACCCCCCCCGGTACATGCGGCGGTCCGGTTTGCTGAAGGAGCAATCCGTGCTGAGGGGGCGGCGGTCCGCCCCCTCCGGATCGCTCCCAGCCAATCCGCACGCTCCCCTGCAGTGCACTTCCTCCTTCTGTGTAAACACAGGAAGAGGGAAGTGATGTGATCTCTGCTCTCGGCGTTTTTTTCAACCACCGCTGAGGAGAGATCACACAGTAAGTCTGCACAACACTACACTGACACCAGTACACGCAGGCACACTTAACCCCTTGCGATCACCCCCCCTCCCCCTTGTCACAGTGTCACTGAATGCAGTAATCATATATGTATAATTACTGTATTTAGTTTCAGTGTGACAGGCAGTTAGTGTTAGGTTCAGGGTAGCCCCCGTACCCCCCCTAATAAGGTTTTAACCCCTTGATCACCGCCCTAGTTAACCCTTTCACTCCCTATTGCCAGCGTCACTAAGCGATCATTTTTCTGATCGCTGTATTAGTGTCGCTGTTCCCGCTAGGTAGCTATTTTTTTTTTATTGCCATTTTTTTTTACTAAAGACATGTGGCTAAATAAAAATGTGGCCTAAATGTTTGACTAAAATTTAGTTTATTTGATTTTTCCTATAACAAAAAGTAAAAAATATTGTTTTTTTTTTCAAAAATGTCGCTCTATTTTTGTATATAGAGCAAAAAATAAAAAGGCGATCAAATACCACCAAATGAAAGCTCTAATTGTGGGAAGAAAAGGACGCAAATTTTGTTTGGGAGCCACGTCGCACGACCGCGCAATTGTCAGTTAAAGCGACACAGTGCCGAATCGCAAAAAGGGGCCTGGCCCTTTACCTGCATTTTGGTCCGGGTCTTAAGTGGTTAAAACATCTTTTGCTGTTGACCCTCTGTTCACATTATTGCATTTCCAACTTAAAAGTACATTATACGCTGAAACCCAATAGATTATAGCACAAGCCGTCAGAGTTCTGTCCTTGCTTTTCACACAGTGAAAATCCTGGTTAAATTACATAATGATCCTAGAAAAATATTCATATTGCCAAAGTTTCACTTCATTTAGAGTTGATTTGTCATCCATGACTTTATGATGAAAAAACATCTTTACACATTACAAAACAATACCATTTCACTTGGTAAAGTTAACAAAAAAAGCCTTTTATCAGCTGGCAATCAATTGTTAGCTAACACAGATTTAACAGAAATACAAACACTTGCATTCTTTAAAGCCCTGTACACACGATCGGTCCATCCGATGAGAAGGGTCCGACTGACCGTTTTCATCGGTTCACCGATGAAGCTGACTGATGTGCCTACACACCATCGGTTCATGAACCGATCGTGTCAGAATGCGGTGATGTAAAACACAACAACGTGATGAAAAAAATGAAATTGAATGCTTCCAAGCATGCGTCGACTTGATTCTGAGCATGCGTGGATTTTTAACCGATGCTCGTGCGTACTAACGATCAGTTTTGACCTATCGGTTAGCCGTCCATCGGTTCGATTTTAAAGCAAGCCATCTGTTTTTAAACCGAAGGATAACATACCGATGGGGCCTACACACGATCGGTTTGGACCGATGAAAACAAACTTCAGTCTGTTTTCATTGGTTTGAACCGATCGTGTATACGCGGCTTTAGTTTAGCAACAATAGTAACTTGTAGAATCCAATAAAGAAATGGCTTATGAGGTGTCCTATTGTTTGGAAGTCGTAATCACTATCTCAATCGCTATCTGGCTGTCTAACCAAATAGAAAATTATATTAAATAATTATCTGCGCAACCTGTTTTTAATTCACAATATACTGTATATATCAGCTATGGTGCTTCTCTTATGTGTTGTTGCCGTTCCCACTGTTATAAGTTTCCCACATCAACTATAGTATTAAAATAAATAAAAATGTAGGACAACAATCGAATGCATTAATAAATCACCATGCAAATATTATATATAGACACAGTCTTAAATACAGTACTGTATCTCACAAAAGTGAGTATACCTCAAAAATTGTAATTGGGCCCAATTAGCCATTTTCTCTCCCCGATGTCATGTGACTCGTTAGTGTTACAAGGTCTCAGGTGTTAATTAAGAGCAGATGTGTTAAATTTGGTGTTATCGCTCTCACTCTCTCTTACTGGTCACTGGAAGTTCAACATGGCACCTCATGGCAAAGAACTCTCTGAGGATCCAAAAAAATAATTGTTGCTCTAAATAAAGATGGCCTAGGCTATAAGAATATTACCAAGATATTGAAACTGAGCTGCAGCACAGTGGCCAAAAATGCATTCATATCTTCACCGATTACACTCTCGGTCACAATAATAAAATTGTTTTCCCCACTGGCTCCCTTGCTCAAAAGAAAAGAACTAAGATAGTATTTTACCCACATCTAAATCTTTAATAAAGCCAAAAAAGTATAGCACTCACATTAAAAGTACCCTAAGAACAGCAGTGAACCATCTATAAAACCATGTACATACTGTATAATCCAGGTACAGGTCCACCTTAAAGGGGTTGTAAAGGTACAAAAAAATGTCCCTAAATAGCTTTCTTTACCTTAGTGCTGTCCTCCTTCACTTACCTCATCCTTCGATTTTGCTTTTAAATGTCCTACTTTCTTCTGAGAAATCCTCACTTTCTGTTCTTCTGTCTGTAACTACATGCAGTAATGCAAGGCTTTCTCCCTGGTGAGGACGCTCTCTACTTTGCATATAGAGAAAGGAGATGTGTGTTAGTGAGAGTCCTGACACTCCTGCTCGCCCCCCCCCTCAAGAGGCTTTCTCCACACCAGGGTATATGTGCACATGACCCCTATTGCGCCCTTTGCTGATAATATCTGTGTGTACACTTAATATATGTACTACTATCAATCTATTCTCATATAAAGCATGTATTATTTCAATACTGGTGAGCATGTATATGCTTATTGGTTATTATTATATACTGGTTGCAGGAGTTTCTCTGTTCCTAACTTCTTTGATTAGGTTCACAGAGGCCCTGTCCTTGGTGGAGGCACTGACAACTTTATCATCAATCCCACTCTTCCACTAAGCAAAAGTTTTGGTTCTTTCATTTACCTACAGGTTTAGTGCAATATCCTGCTTGTGGAGAGCCATTTATCATAACCTCCAAAAGAAGGCTACAATAGTAACTAAATTACAAAATGAAAAGTGCACAATATACAGTGCATTAGGTATACATCGGGTGTACTATACTGGAAGGGTAGAGAAGGACAAACACGTGCAACAATCTTGCTATGTGGGACCTGTCACTGACCTGTAATACATTCTCACCGTTAGAGCCGGTTCACACAGGGGCGACCTGTCAGGCGACTCAGCCGACTGACAAGTCGCGGTCCGCTGTACTCAATGGAACCATTCTAAGTCGTTCTGACTTAGAAAAAGGTTCCTGTACGACTTTTGGGGGCAACGTGCATTGACTTCAATACAGAAGTCATTTTGTAAGTTGCCTCTCAAGTCGCCTTGAGATCGCCTTGCCAAGTAGCCCCCAAAGTCGTGCCACCTGTGTGTGAACCGGCTCTTAGCAGCATTTCTGAACATTTATGCTGGGGCTGAAACTTTCGGGCTTAAATGTCTTCTTTCTTTTCCATTTGGAAACAATCAGGCTATTGACTAAAGTTTGGGAATGGAGAGACATTTCTTTAGCCAGTGTATTTATTTCCGACAAAGATTTAAAAAACAGATGAAATATTACTTTTATGATCACTTAGTAGCAAATCTTCTGGTTTGCCCCAGGGAATTTCATTCTGTAAAGAACAGCGATGAATGAATCGCTTCACATGGAGGTCCTGGAGCAGGGAAAGCTTTTATGTTGTATGTGCCCTTGTGTGCACATCATATTGCTGTACTTGTGTAAAGAGCTATTAAGCTTTTGTGTAACAACATTTTTCAGTACCCCTGCAAGTTGCATTTTGTAGCAGATCTAAAATTATAGGTGTTTAATGCCTTTGCCAGTTTCAAGTTTTCAGTATAATATAATATAAAAGTGACTCAAAATTTAAGATTACTATGTGAACCCCTTTAATTTGTAAAGATAACTTGAAGTCTAATGGCTGTAGTTTATTTTGTGAATTGTTCCTCCAATCAAGATTTTTTTTTTTTTATGGTAGATGCAAATTTCCTTGTGTGATTAATTAATCAATACAAAAATATACTGTGCAGTCTGCAGGTTTCCAACTGGGGTCACACAGTCCAATCTGCAGATAAGGAGTGCAGGTTGATTCCTACACTAACACATCCAATGTACTGTATTGCCCCTTAGTAAATTTACTGATAATGATATAGACTGGATCCTCAATGGAAGGGCTGCACATGGAAGTTAAGGCCAAATGGAAGTTCAAGTTTAAATAAACCAAATACATCCCAGGTGTATCAAAACAAAAGTTTATCAAAGTCTTACATTTGGTTCTTTGTAGAAAGCATCCAAAGCTTGAATAGAAATGTGTCCTCTGCCAGCAGACTACAAAGAAGAATCCTTGCTCTCTGTGCGTAAGCAGTGATCTCTCTGCAGATGTCTGACATGCCATAGAGTTAGGACTCGTACACACGACCAAGGAACTCGACGTAAATGAAACATCGTTTTCCTCGACGAGTTCCTTGTTTAGGCTTGTCGAGAAACTTGACAAGCTTTCTTTGCGTACACACTGTCAAGACCAAATCTCCTTGTTCTCAAATGTGGTGACGCACAACACATACGACGGCAGGGGAAGTTCGATTCCACTGGCACAAATCTTGGGGCTGCTTTTTCTAATCTCATGTTACTGCGTGTTAAGTAAAAGTTTGGTGAGAGACGATTTGCATTTTCAGTCTGTTACAGCATGACAAATGTGCTATCTCCATTACAAACGCTACTTTTACCGAAGGTGCACTCCCATCTCATACTTTATTCTGAGCATGCGTGGGTTCTAAGCATACACAGGAACGTGTTTCTCGTCGCGACAACCAGCCCGACGAGGAACACGACAAGGAAAATGAGACTCCCAATGAGGAAAAAGAGAACTCGTCGAGTTCCACGTCAGTTTTCTTGATGAAAAGCATACACATGACCATTTTCCTCTGCAAAAAATCTCTGCCACCAAGTTTCTTGATGGATTCTGTTGAGCAAAACGGTCGTGTGTACGAGGCCTCAGTGATACAGCTCTCCAGATAACATTTAACTGTAACGTTTTTTTTTTTTTTAAAAGAGCAGGTGAGAGTAAGGCCGCGTACACACGGCAGGGAATCTCGACGGGCAGAACACATCGTTCCGCCCGTCGAGGTTCCCTGCCGGCCGTCGAAACCGGCGACCCGGCGAAGCTCGCCGAGACCGTACACACGGTTCTCGCTGGTTTTCAGCGAGAACCTCGGCCGTGTGTACGCCGCCTAAAACTGCTGTCAATTGTTTCCTTTGCCATCTGTGTCACATTAGTGAGTTTCCCTTTATATCCTATCTTGTATACTAACGCCACATACACCTGATTGGGCTTTTGCCTGGCCAAATCCCAACGGAATTCCAACAGAATCCCATCGGAAAAAAAATAGAACATGTTCTGTATCTAAACTCCGATGGAATTCATCAGAAAAAACTCAGATGGGGCTACACATGATCGGAAAATCCGATGGAAAAAGTCCATCGGAAAATCCGATCATGTGTACGGGGCATTAGAGCATATCTAAATTCACAAAAGCAAACCTAATTTAAATGCTTCAAACATACAGTAATTTGTTGTTGGTTCATTACAGGCAAAATAAAGAGAAGGAGTTGTGGAGCTATTACGCTCTCAGTTACTCAAGGTTTCGGCATAGGAAGTGGATATAGTAGTTCAGAGTTGAAATATGCTATCTTTTAAAATCTCCTCAGTGTTGTGCACTGTAGTTTTTATAGCATTTCAAAAGGTTTTATCAAGAAATCCCAACAAACACTGAAATAAATGTTTAGTATATGATTCAGCTGAAAACATTTTAATATATAGCAGATTACATAGATCTTTTACCACCAATAACCCACCTTGCTGCTAATAAGCATACAGTAAGTGGACCCACAGAGAATGGGCCAGATTCAGAAAGCATTTACGCCAGCGTATCTATAGATACGCCAGCGTATCTATAGATACGCCAGCGTATCTATAGATACGCCAGCGTAAATACTAAGAATAGCTGGCGTATCTTTTTTTGCTATTCAGAAAAGAAGATACGCCAGCTTTCTTCTAAGATACGAGCAGCGTAATTCGCTTACACCGTCGTATCTTAAGTTGCATATTTACGCTGGCCACTAGGTGGCGCTTCGCGTAAATTATGCAAATTAGCTATTTACACAGATTCACAAGCGTACTTGCGACGGCGCGTCGTATTTTACGTCGTTTGCGTAAGCGTTAGACCGGCGTAAGGTTACCCCTGCTATAGCAGGCGCAGCCAATGTTAAGTATGGACGTCGGGACCGCATCGAATTGTACGTCGGTTACGTCCTTTGCGTAAATCGTTCGGGAATGGGGCTCGACGTTAGTTACGTTCACGTCGTTTACATTGAGAAAAACATGCGCACTGGGAACGTCCACGTTGGCGCATGCGCCGTCCAAAAAAAAGTCAATTATGTGGGGTCATGATCCATTTACATGAATCACGCCCCCACTTCAGAAATTTGAATTGCGCGTCCTTACGCCGTGCACTTTACGCTACGCCGCCGCATATTATGGAGCAAGTGCTTTCTGAATAAGGCACTTGCCCATAATATTTGCGGCGGCGTAGTGTAAAGAGGAAACGCTACGCCGCCGGAAAGATACATTTTTGTATCTGAATCCGGCCCAATATCTTTTAATGTGAGGGAAATCCCTTCTTAGACAGTTGCTTCAGGAACAAGTGTCCAAATTGAAAGACTTCCCCTCTAGTCCTGTTTTCAGTTTAATTTCACTTTTATTCTCTGTGACAATGGTAAGAACGCTTCCCTAATGGGGAAACAACAACAACAAGATCTAACTCCTCATGACCCTATGCAAATAGAGAAACAGTATATTCTAAGTCAATGTCATTTAGTTTATGCTTCCCTGACATTTTATTTAGGGAAGTAACATATACAGTAAGCATATCCCAATATTAGTTATAAGACTAAACACGGTCAGAAAGTCAGAAAAGTCAGAAAGCGAAGCTGTATGTACAGGGTGTTACATAGGGAAAGTCATGTGTCGGCACCTCAGTGCAGCCCACCTCCACTGATGACTGTATCCCACTGGTTGCTAGATGCATGGAATACAAAGCAGTCACATGACAGCTGCTGTGCTCTGGGTACTGGGGAATCTAGCAGAGGACTGACTTCTTCTTTGCACTGGGTTGCCCTCAGGAAAATGGTCTTACTATTATCAATCATTTAGACTTTGTAAATAATAATTTCTGCAACTAAAACATAAGGGAAAAGCTAACCTGACTGGATATCCCTTTATTACCCTATTTATCGGTGTATATCACGCACTTTTTTCACCTTAAAATAAGGGGAAAATCGTGAGTGCGCGATATACGCCCATAGCCGCTTCCCGTGCTCAGTTTGAATGGAGCCACCGACATATACCGAGTGCAGTACACTCGGGTACATTCTGCTAGGCTCGGCTTCGCTCGTGCTCACACATAAACGTCACAGAGCGTGAGCACGAGCGAAGCCGAGCCTTGCCGAATTTACCCGAGTGTACTGCACTCGGTATATGTCGGCGGAGGCGTTCGAACTGAGCGCGGGAAGCGGGGATTCGACTTGAGGCGCGCGCTGGAGAAGCCGGGAAGACACCACCGAGGCCGCAGACGGACACCGGACCGGACGATGGACGCTGGGCAAGACACCAAAACTGTAAGCAATAAAATCTTATAAAAACATTTTTTACAGGAATTTTGTGGCAACTTTAGGGGTGCGTGCTATACGCGGGAGCGCGCTATACCCCAATAAATACGGTATGTGTGAAACAGGAGTGAATGAACTATTCATTGTTAAGGGTGTGTGCAGAGTCTGCTACTAGCAAGGCCTGAGGAGCCGATATACATATCCTGTGATCCTCTGTGGGAAAGATAGACTGTTAAGGATTTCACTTCTGACTTGGTCAATAGAAAAGTGTGGGACTGTTCTTTGGATGTCATGGGCACCACTAAGCTTCTGTAAGTGGAACATCCTACGGATAGTGCAAGTTTTCTGTCGGAGTATATGGCGATTATATATAAATGCTACATGTGAAGTATCAGTTGTGCCATTAAGCCTTGGACCACTCAAAACCAGGCTAACACTGAGGGCCACCAAGAGTGTTGCATGTATTCCAGCCATGAGGGGGCGCAGACCTTTCCCTAATGCTACACATATTGCAAAGTTTTTAATCAATAATGTTATAAAATACAGTACTTAAGCCTCGTACACATGATCACTCCATCCGATGAGAACGGTCCAAAGGACCGTTGTCATTGGTTAACCGATGAAGCTGACTGATGGTCTGATGTGCCTACACACCATTGGTTAAAAAAACGATTGTGTCAGAACGCGGTGATGTAAAACACAACGACGTGCTGAAAAAAAATGAAGTTCAATGCTTCCAAGCATGCGTCGACTTGATTCTGAGCATGCGTGGATTTTTAACCGATGGTTGTGCCTACTAGCGATCGGTTTTGACCTATCGGTTAGGCGTCCATCGGTTAAAATTTAAAGCAAGTTGGCTTTTTTTTTTTAACCGAAGGTTAAATAACCTATGGGGCCCACACACGATTGGTTTTGACCGATGAAAACGGTCCATCAGACCGCTGTCCTCTGGCTATCCTATCGTGTGTATGAGGCCTAACTGTATCTGTTGCTGCCATGTGGACGTGCCTATGAGAAAAATAAATACTGGGAAATACCCCAATTTTATGTACACAATGGGGTTTATTTACTAAAGCTGGAAAGTGCAAAATCAGGCTCACTCCTGCATAGAAACCAATGAGCTTCCAGATTTTATTACCAGGCTTAATTGAACAAGCTGGGGTTAGAAGCTCATTGCTCATGTAGAAGTGAGCCCGATTTTGAAATTTCCATCTTTAGTAAAAAAAAAACACTGTGTACTTAAAAGTGGGGTATGGCAGTAATATCTGGGCAGGAATAAGGTACTCTAAAAAGGCATTTTTTTCTAAGGAATGTTCCAATGTTAAATATATAAAAGTGATTTCTTTGTCAAGATTGTGTACTAAGTCGATTAAACAAATCAATTACACATTATGTTTGCACAAAAGTTCTTTAAATAAAACTTTTTGGATCACACAGGTGGTGCTAATATTTGCTTGCACTGCCATCAGTGGTCTACAGTATATCAGCACTTGTCAGATAACAAAGCAAAGCAAATGATTGAACTGAAAATAAACTATTTTACACATCAGTAAGGAAACACAGTCTTTTAACAGTCCATCAAAAGCTTTTTCTCAAGATGCAATGTTTCAAGATGATAAATTACTTTGGAACTAGCATACATGCTAACATTGGCAGCAATGTACAGAGTACTGAAATGACTGTGAGGGAATACATATGCCAGGTTCAGAATAATATTTAAAGTCCACAGTGTTTCAACAGCTTTCTCCTATGTGTTTACTGGAAGGATTAGACACAGCTGGCATTTGGATGCCTGTCCTCAAGCTGAGTAAAGCTGTAAAGCTGAGTGTGTGGGCAGACATAGAAAATAATTTTACATTCTGTGACTTAGTTCAACCCAAATAGCTATCACTATGGACAACATGGAATCTTACATTTTATCTGGTTTTTAAGAATTCAGAGAGAAATGCTGTGACAGAACCCACTGTCACTGTGTTGGGTTCTGTCACATGAAGTCAAAACCCTCTGCCATGATAACCTGCACTCACAGTATGTTACCAATCTTTTAGATTAAAGCGGAGCTCCACCCTAAAGTGGAACTCCCGCTGATCGGAACCCTCCCCTCCTCCGGTGTCACATTTGACACCTTTCAGGGGGAGGGGGTGCAGATACCTGTATAAAAAACGGTATTTGCATCCACTTCCGGCCACAGTCTGCGGGCAGACTGCGGGCAGGACGTCACCTCCACCCCCCACCCCCCCTGTTGTGTTCTGGGAACACTTGGCTCCCAGAGCACAGCGGCAGGCAAACAGCAGGCGCAGCGCAACTTACGCATGCGCCGTAGGGGACCGGGCAGTGAAGCCGGAGCACTTCACTTCCTGGGGGGGCAGCAGAGTGACGAGCGATCGCTCGTCCTCTGCTGCGGACGGCGCAGGACTCCAGGACAGGTAAGTGTGCGGACAAGGCCGGACATTAGACAAATACACTATATGGATCTTTCATTATTTTATGTGATGGTATATGGAGAGGAGAATCTGTGAATCTAATGGATTAAGGACATTATTAATATTATTTTCATTGTTTTATGCTGTGTATTGAATTTGAGATCACTGTTATTAAATCATATTGAGACAGGTTTTGATATTTTGTATATTTATTGTTCACCATATTGTTTATTATTTCAACTTTTATTCATTTAACTTGGTATGTACAGTATGAGAGACTGCTAGGTGTCGGCAGCAAACTCCTTAACTAAATTGATTATTTATAAACTAGGTAGCACATGAGTGCCCTGCTGTTTCCTTTCTGAGGACCATTATCTGAAGATCATATTATACTAATGCACAGGTGTCAAACACAAGGTACAACCGGCCCTTTTGAGGACAATCATAATGCTGATGCAGCCCACGATGAAATTGAGTTTGACACCCCTGTACTAATCGGAGCTCCGTTGCACATTTTTCCCATTATTGCTGACACACAAGGAACATGTAAATCTCAGGTTTATGCCCAGCATGTATGCACAGATATGGGGCAAGTGTATGTTTGCAACCCATAAAGGAGACTAATTTTTAATCTGCTTAACAGCAAGTCTATTACACTCAACCCAGAAGACTAGCAATTTTAACAAGTGGCATAATAATAAATTGTGACTGTATTACTTTTAAATCAGATGGTGGGCTTTTTTTAAATTAAATGATGTATTGTTGTATGGCGAAGGTTGACATCCTAGTGAGAGACTACAAACACTTAGGGCACTTTCACACTGAGGCATTGTTAGCGTTGGCGGTAAAGCGCCGCTATATTTTGTGGCGCTTTACTGTAGTTTTAGTGGTGATTTTCGGCCGCTCGTGGGGCACTGTTAACCCCTGCTAGTGGGCGAAAAGGGGTTAAAATGCTTTGCAGGCACTTCGGTGCCGCTGCCCTTCAAATTCAATGGGGAAGGGCGCTTTTTGAGCTGAAGCTATGATATAACTGGCTGACACCATCAAAACATATTTACATTTCTGTTTGTTTTTTTCTCAATTATTTATTCTAATAATTTTAAAATGTACGCTAATACATCAGCACATTTTTGATCCCACAATATAACCAATAAATAAAGTAAAACAGAACTATATTTCATTTAACATTTAACCCTTTTGTGACTTATGTACCCTACTATTACTATCTGTCTAAACACACCTGATTTCCAGTAGTATTATTTGTTTTTCCTGTTTGTGTGAATGAATCTTCCATTAACTTGCTGTCACCTTTATGATAACAGCATAAAAGGAAGTGGCTGTATCACTGTCAATGTGTCGCCTAATTCAGGATACAGATGTTCCAATGTGCACATATGCTGCATATAACCACGTACGGGAACATGGTTTTGTTGCCCAAAGAATTCCCCTTATTCCCCTGAGTCTTGTTCAGACTAAACAGGGAGTGGGAAGCATGAAAACACAGGTTCTCTTTTCATAGAACTTGAAGCAGTCTTTCCATTCACTCCCCTGCTGAAATGCTTCTATTCACTCACTGAATAATATTTTCCAGGAGTTGACATCTTTCTTCTTTCCTTTCCTGAATAGCCTGACTTTTTCCATCTTTCCACACTGTCTACAAACTTACCAGGACACTATAGAGCTGCCTAATAGCACGAAAGACACGGGCAGGGCTACAGAAAAGCCGATTATCCGTGTACATACAGTATGTGAGGATATTAAAAAAGTCTCCAATAAATTATATAAAGAACTGGAAATTCAAAATATTGAATTTTATTTTGGGGTTGTGGTTGTTATAGTATTAAACTGCTTTTGACTTACTTATGAATTTGGTGTGAAGATAAATTATTAAACATTATTAAAAATTTCAATATAACGACACCTAAAAAAAAAAATGTTTTGCCTTTGATTTTTCTCGGCTCCTTCACACTAGATGAATGAAGAACCAAACTGTATCACAGAAGAATGCAAGTCTTAGGTAAGCCAAGATATTGGGAAAAAATTTAACACCTTGAACTACATTACAAATCTGCTGAAAATTTACCTGGGAACTTTTTGAGTTACACTTCATTGTAATACCACGCCAAGAACAAATCATTTTACAGTAACTTTCTTTTGTTCATGAATATTTTAAGACAGTGCTTTCTTAAATATATAATAATATTTACAATCTATAATACTATATACTATCCATATAACTGGACCTATCTTTTGTTCATATTACAATCTTCCTAATTAATCTTGACCTCCTCAATTTCTTACATCAAAATCATACAATTACAGTACAGTAAAACCTTGGTTTACAAGCATAATTTGTTCCAGTAACATGCTTGTATTTCAAAGCACTTGTATATCAAAGCATTTTTTTACAGGGTATAAAAGAGAAGAGAGGAACCTCTAAGGCCGCGTACACACAAGCAAATCTATCTGCTGAAAACAGTCGGCCGGACCGTCCCAGCAGACAGATTCGATCGTGTGTACGGGCGAGCAGACGGATTTGGCCAGCCGACAGATTTGAAACCATGTTTTCAAATCTGTCGGCTGGGAACCCGTCCGCCTGACATGTCTACTGGTTAGTACGCTAACCAGCAGACATGTCTTCTCGCACACGCGTCAAATGGATTCGACGCATGCGCGGAAGTGATTTACTTCCTGGTACGGTGACGTGGCGGCGTCAACGTCACCGCCACGTCACCGCGCCGTCTGCCGGCGGGGATTTTGGTTTGATTGTGTGTACACGATCAAACCAATACGCCCCCAGCAGACAGATTTGTTCAAATCGGTCTGACCGACCGATTTGAACAAATCTGTCTGCTCGTGTGTATGGGGCCTTAGTGTAGCAATAAGTTGCTAAATGTTGTACCTTCATTAAATTTGTATATCAAGGCAAAATGTATTAAATCATTTTGTTTATCTTGCAAAACGCTCTCAAACCAAGTAACTCTTAAACCAAGGTTTTACTGTATTGTACAATGAGATAACGTGATCACCAATGGCAGATCCTGCTTTATCAGAACACCTGTAAATGACAAAGATAATTGTCCAAGATAAAACCTTCAATATTGTATTTCTAGTCTGGATTAGATAGGATAAGATATGTGAAGATTAACATACGTGTCCAGAATAAAACCTTACATATTGTTCTAGCCTGTGTTTTATTCATCCCACTTGTAGGAGCAGACCACATCATGCAAAGAAGAGCAAGGATGGATAAGAAAAAGGTGTGATAGCCTGCATGTCAGCATTACCCTTCTCAAGAACAAAAAGAAACTCGGAATATTTGCCAGAAACCTGCATATGGTCTACAAACTTTCTACAAAATTCAGAAGGCTTCAATTTAATTTTTATCAATTCTAGCCCTTTCACTGAAGGCTACTGACTCATAGAATATGTGCATCAACACAGCCACAGTGAGGCTAGAAAACAAATCAATTTAAAAGGGACAATATAGTGAAAAATACTGCCCAGCACAGACTCTATCATTTACACGGTTTTACTGGTGCCACATCCTCTCATATAAGACAGACCAGTTATTAATAAACATAGCCCCAGATGGTCATACTGGGTGTTCATTACAGTTCAGTGAGAACTGGCATGAATAGAAGCTCAGTATACATGCAACTTGAACCAAGAAAGTGGAACTGCGACCACTACATGTCAAGGGAAACCAGACATATTAGGACATATATGTTATGATAGATGATAGTTTGTGGTGACCCTTTGGGGCAATGTTTATCAATAACTGCCACTATATGGAACTGCAGTTCTTCACAATTATAATGGTTATCATTGTTTTAATTGAATTTTTTTTTGTATAAATAAAAATGAGAATTTAAAATTTATGGTGTGGTACCTTAAAAGTACTATTAGTTGTTGGTTTGGTAGGGACTCCACAGCCCAGCGTTCAGTGAGCAAGGGGGGCAGAGCAGAGAGCTGGTGACAGACTGTCCACGGAGCACGGAGAACTTTGATTGCTCAGTACTTAGCCTAGGCACCTGTAAATGCAATGTTTCATATAATTTGACAGTTCCAAAGCTCGTGACAAGTCGCATCCTACTACCGGCAATGGAAAACGGTTTTGCACCGCAACTCATGATGCAGAGATTATGAAAAAGGTTCCTGCACTACTTTTTGCCGATTTCATTGCGACTTGCATAGACTCCTGTTAAATTAAGTCACAAGCCAAAATGAAATCAGGGGCGCTGTGGCATTGAAATCATGCTGGTGTAGCACGATTTCAAAGCTACACCAGTGTGAACCAGGGCTTAGAGCCAGCGGGGGACATATGCAGCATTGGACAGATACTGCATCCACTTAGGTTAGTATGATTTCTAAAAAAAACAAAAAAAACTCTTTTAAGTTTGCATGTAGGGGGGCGGGGCTGGACGTGTGACGTCATTGATCGTCTTTCCCTATATCAGGGAACAGACGATTAATGACACTGCCACAGTGAAGAACAGGGAAGGTGTGTTTACACACACCTCTCCCCGTTCTTCAGCTCCGGTCGTGGGACACCGGCAGCGATCAGGAGCGGTCACAAGTGCGCCGCCGGAGGCGTGCTCGCGACCCCACAGCTGGGCTTAAAGAGACACGTACAGGTACGTGATTGTGCCCAGTCGTACCATTCTGCCAACGTATATCGGCATGAAGGGGTCCTTAAGTGCCCAACAGATGCTCAATAGGCTTTAGGTCTGAAGACATGCTTGGCCAGTCCATCATCTTCATCCTCAACTTCTTTAGCAAGGCGGTGGTCATCTTGGAGTTGTGTTTGGGGTTGTTATCAAGTTGGAATACTGCCCTGCAGCCCAGCCCCCGAAGGGAGGGGATCATGCTCTGCTTTAGTATGTCACAGTACATGTTGGCATTCATGGTTCCCACAATGAACTGTAGCTCCCCAGTGTTGGTCTTGACCACTGTGCTGCAGCTCAGTTGCAGGGTCTTGGCAATCTTCTTTTAGCCTAGGCCAACTTTATGTAGAGCAACAGATCCTCAGAAAGTTCTTTGCCATAAGGCGCCATGTTGAACTTCCAGTGACCATTATAGAGAGAGTGAAAAGAGAGGAGGTGATCACCATCTCATTAGGATCAATGTATTGACCACATCCCTAGAATGTAGAACAAAAATAATTGCTTCCCCTGTGGTGGGACTTTACTAGGCCAAACATTGATATGTATAAAAGAGCTTTTAATGAAAAATTAGCCCAATGGAATATTGCGGAATCACGTGTCCTTTCGCTTAGGTTTGAACAAGCTTCTATCTCTCTGTATTACCTTCCTGGCTTATTATGGTCCTCTAAGCCCCCAGTCTCAGCTTTGTGAAATCGTAATATAGTAGCAGCCCATTCACTGAAACTATGGGATCTATATAGACATTAGCTTGCACTTATCTCTAAGACACCCCCATGGGCCTCTTTTCTGGGTGATCCTAGGTGTTCTGCATCCTTGACGACCCAAAAGCATTTCAATGGTGGATAGACAAGGTAAAAGATCTTCAGTTTGCATCACAATTCATCTCTTTCCCCAGCTACAGACTCAAAAGAATATTCCACCACAGGAATTTTACCATTATCTCCAAATTCATCATTTTTTTTCTTAACACATTATTCCTTAGTCCCGTCAGATTCCCATACCTCCTTCGAATTCCTTTGTAGGAATGCCCCCAGACAGAAAAGTTTGATCTCTGGGCCTTATAAGTCTATAGTGGCCTTAGGAGATGACTCCAAATGAATATATGTGTCCAGCTGGGAGCGGGAGTTGAACTTGGAGTTTGACATACAGGAGTGGGAGACTAAATGGCAAAATATGCGTAACTGCACAAAATCCTTAATGATACGCGAGACCACAATTAAACTTTTTACTCGCTGGTACTATACCCCCTTGCATTTACATACAATTTACCCACAGGTCTCCCCCTCCTGTTTTTGTGGATGTGCTCTCCAGGGCTCCTTTTTGCACGTGTTCTGGGATTGTGATAGATTACAACCTGCCTTGAAAGAATATTTGCGTTGATGGACAAGTTGGTGGGGAGGCAACTTGCTCTGACACACATACATTGTCTTTTATTTAGAAAAATCACAGATGTTCCTAAACATCTATTAAATCTTATACACACCATCTGTGTTGCTATGTAATGGGCAATTGCCCTAAACTGCAAATCTAATATGGTACCGTTCTCCAGGGGTCAAGTCCTGGGGAAAAAAGTGTGGGAACTCCCACCCAAGATCCACTCCCCCACCAAAAAAAAATGATACGCTCATATGCATAATTACTAAACCGCATGTGTTTATTTTTTTTTTGGTCCATTGTATCTTAATAATCCTTTATGTTAC